>JAFEMH010005169.1:0-174649 GCA_022495995.1 Adenophora triphylla var. japonica | reverse complement strand
AGAGCAAGGAAAGTTGGAAGGCCCGAAGGGCCTAATACAAGCCAAAAATCCTCTGCCAAGGAAACATAATCGGTAAATATGATTGAATGCGGAGAATCTTCGCATGCCTGTGAAGATGCTGCGATGAAGGTCCCCAAATACCCGTGTGGCCAACCTCGTCGAGGATCCCCGACTCCGGATTCCCCTCGCCTTGAGGATATCGAACGAATCAACCCATCTTGGTCTCATGTTAGAGACTCCTTGCAAGAATACGAGGCCCGCTATTTCTCGGATGAAGGGAAGGCCACCGAAGAAGCTGGGGCTCTTCCTGGCCAAAACATGAGAGGACCATTTACACAAGATGGTTAGAACAATCGAGAAGAATTGAACAAGAAAGCTTCCGGCGCACATCTTGGGGCTTATCAGCAAAGAGGCCGAAAAGCATCTGGAGCTAGTACACTTCAAACTAGCTACTGGAGAAGTCAAATACGACCCGAAGGCAAGGTGAGCGAAGAATCGAGAGGAGGAAGAATCCTTCTACATTATGCTCGGTGTCAAATACGTGCCACCCCCTCTCACTCTTCCCCCGCAATTTACGGGAGGAGAAGGCGAGTCACAATTGCCACTTCCAGGAATCGGAGCATATTACAATTTCTGCGGCTGCACGCACCCATGTTCCCCTAACGGGTTTGATCGGCGTTCCCTCTCAGCCGAAATCCCGATAGTATGGGAAGATGATTTCGATGACAGCGATGATGATGATGATGACGAGTGAAGAGTCAGCCGAGGCCCCGGATCCGGAAACAATGCGGAACAATCAAAGCCGGAAATGAGCCCATGGGAGCCGGGCACAATGGTTGGTTGTCGGCAAGTGACGATGAAGGACCACCGGAAAATGCAAGTCAAATGCCGTAGGGGTGGACCCCAAGAACCGCACCTCGTAAGATGCACATGCGGTCGGTGTCAGGATACTTCGAGAGGATGAGGGACAAAGAAGCCCGCGCCACATCCGTACATATCCACGAAATCCTAGAACACAACGTTCCTTATAAGAACTTTGGCCCGACTGTGAATGGAAAGGGTTTATTGAAGCACTGTCGAGAATGGAGGGTTTCGGCCACCGAGAAGATGAAGAATTCGTAAACGTTATCGGATCTTTTTCTTCTTTCCCGAGAACGGATGGCATAACAACCGTAAGTCACAACTGGCCGCTCGAGCGCGAGTGCGCCGCAATCACGAAAAGGGTTATTGATTCGAACGTCTCCCAAAGTGGCCTTCATACCTATGAATCCACATGACGCCTTCCTAATTGCTCCAGTGCCCGACAATGGACCCGGTGCTCCTTATTTGGACACAGATCTATCGAGCCGCTACATCAAACTCCGAAGGAACGTTGCCTATCCTTCACTTGTGGCCGCCCTACTTGCAAGATTGAAAGAAAAAGGAATATACGATGAAATGGAGGCCGATAGCCATAACCCGCGTGGGCCATCCAAGGGATGAGATCGAAAAGCCCAGAGCCCCGACAATAGCGACTCTTGTTGCATGATAACTATGAGCGAGGCGGGCCATGGGAGTGAATCGGAGGACGCCCTAGCTCTGTGGGCCATCCAAGGGGCAACAACACAACCCTGCACCCAAAAGCACGTGACTTGGGAAGCGGTTATAAGAGCCGCCCGGGAAGGATCCAGCACGGCTCGGCCCTCACCGTTGCTAGACTCCGTCGGAACTCGGTGGCCAATAGCCAAAAGGGCTCCCGATTGACCTTAGCAGCATTGAAGAAATCCGGTCAAGAGACGGCTGATGAGGAAGTTAATCTGTTGACCCGATCCGGCGAATCTTCCAAGGAAATCCCAAGGCGAGATAAGAAGGCCACAGATCAAACACCGAAAGAAGATCGCCGCCCCTATGCTAAGACAGTGAAACTCCTGCACTCGAAAAAGAGGATCCCGTGCTCACCTGATTGAAGTAAACACAGGCCAACATTTCCCTCTGGTCTCTACTCACCTCGTCCTATCCCCATAAGCTGAAGCTGGAAGAAAGCCTGGCTCGCACTCTCGTGCCTATTGATGCTACTCCCGATGATGTGGTACAGCTAATTGGAAACATCCATTACGGGAATATAATCACTTTCACAGATCTCGACCTACCTCAATTTGGGGCTGATCATAACGAGCCTCTCTTCATCACAGTCCAGTTGGATGAACGACGCCTCCCTCGGGTCCTGGTTGATAATGGGTCCGGAATGAACATTCTTCCGGCAAAGATCATGAGCCTGCTTGATATCAAGACTACAGACTTGAAACCTTCCTCCCTCACAGTCAAAGCTTACGACTCAACATCTCGAGCAGTCCTGGGAGTCGCCACTTTAGACCTCTGGTTCGGACAGAAATTGATACCTGTGGAATTCCAGGTTATTGACATCCCAATCACTTTTAATGCCTTATTGGGAAGACCTTGGCTGCACCAGGTCAAGGGGGTCGCCTCAAGCCTCCACCAGTGTGTGAAATTCATCTCGAATGGGGACTTGACAACCATTTATGGGGATTTAGTCACCTTGGAGGGCAAAGATACGGGCGGAATACCTATTCTGGAAATCAAACATGACGAGGAAGGTCTTATGCTAACGGGCTTCACGGTCGAACCTCCCAAGGGCCAAGTGTGCAACATAGACCTGATGGTCACTCGGGATAAAATCCCACCGGTCTTGAAAATGATGAGAAAAATGAGCTATCTACCTGGCCTCGGTCTGGGGAAGCACCAACAAGGAACTCACAAACTCATCGAGGTGAAAGGACAGAATACTCGCCACGGCACGGGATATGAGGCCTCCTCGGTAGACAGCTGCAAAAGGAAAAAGATTTGAAGCTGTCACAGGAAGGGTCCCGGTCGACGACCCTAAATCTCTCCCCTTCAGTCCTAATTTGGCTGACTACTTTGTAAAGGGTCCCACACAACCAGGAAACATCACAGAGCCCACTCCTACAGAAGGGTGGCTGAAGCTACAGGATAGCCTCAACAAGTTCAGGGGAGCCAAAGCTAACCCGGTCCGCAGAATATTCCTGGACCTACCCAAGATACCCGGGGCTACCACTACCATGAGAAGTAAGTACACCTTCAAAGGCGTGCCAAACCTAGTGGAACAGTTCGAGAAACTCACAACCACAATTCCTACTACCCATGAAGGTCCGAAACCTGAATTCGAATTAACCGTGCCGAAAGCCAAAGCCGCAGAAGTCTTTTCAGATGATTGGGATGGCCCCATCATGCAGCAGTTGTTCGGGGAAGAGATCCAGGTGCCAGATCTGATTGATTTCAGCTCAGTCAAAGAAATGGTAGCGATGATCGAGGGAGACAGCTCCCGAGTCATGAGGCCACTGACAGCAATGCCGCTAAAGAATCGGGAAACTCTCTCAGGCCCGTCCGCGACCAAAGAAGAAATGATCACCAAGCCTGGATTGGTCCCCCATCCCTTTGTGTCAACCTAGGAAAAGTCCCCAGAGTCTTTCATTGTTAAGGTCGAGTCTCTAGAGTCGTCCGACGGCCTTACGCCTGAAGACTACGAGTCTGTAGCAAGCACTGTATTCCTTTTCGTTTTCAATGAAATGACGAACCTTTCTGAGTATCCCTTGATTGCCACTTTAACTAATGATGAATTAATTAAATTTTTTTTTTAATAATTCATTAGATAAAGAAGCAGACACATTAAACAACAAAAAAAATCAAACAAAAAAAAGAGGATCTTTAAGCAGGTTGTCCGGAAAGGGGAAAATCGAGCCCAAGCTGCCGAAGAGATTTTGACGAGTGTGAATCTGGGAACTGCGGAAGAGCCTAAAGAGACGCAGATTGGTGATTTCTTCAAAGGAACTGGAAAGGATGCTCTGCAAAATCCTACAAGATCCTCAACTCAAGAAAAGTAGCCCTCTTCATCAAAGAGAACATCATATGCAGATACGGGTTGCCAGCCGAAATCATCTCAGATAATGGATCCCACTTCGAAGGGGAATGCGACAGGCTGGCGGCGTAATTCCGAATAACCCGTCACAAGTCATCTCCTTACGGGCCCCAAACCAACGGGAGCCGTTGAAAGCAAACAAGACTCACTGGAAAATATCATCAGGAAAATGGCTGTCCAAGGCGAGAGATTTGCCCGAGAAGTTACACCTGGCACTCTGGGGCTACAGAACATCAGTCAGAACGGCAACTGGGGAAACACCGTTTGCCCTCACATACGGAATGGAAGCCGTACTCCCAATCGAGCTAGAGATCCCCTCGCTCCGTATACTACTGGAAAGCCAGATCAACGAGGTCGAATGGCTCCAGAGTCGCCATGACGAATTGGCCCTGCTAGATGAGCGACGATTGAAAGCCATGGAACACATCCGAGCCTACCAAGGAAGAATGGCCAGAGCCTTTGACAAGAAAGTAAAGCATCGGGAGATTTGAGAAGGGGATCTCGTTTTAAAAGAAAAGCCCCGGTCCGTATCAACCCCTCGGCAAATGGGAGCTGTATGGGTCGGGCCATATGTCGTCCGGAAGATCTTCTCCGGAGGAGCCATGCAACTTGCGGACCTCGACGGGAATCCCTTTGTACACCCGGTGAATGGTGACAAGGCTGCGCGAGATACTACGCGTAAAACAAAGAAAAAAAGAAGAAGTCAAAAAAAAGAGTGCTAAAAGAGTAATACCCAACTAGGTTGAAAACCCGAAAAGGGCGGCCTAGGTAAAAACAGGTTGCACCAAAAAAAAAAAAAAAAACAAAAAAAAAAAAACAAAAAAAAAAAAAAAAAAAAACAACAACAAAATCGGCCAGGTTGAACTACGAAGACCTGAGCTCCTCAAAATGAGGGGAACGTAGGCAGCCGGAAACGGTTCGGTCTAAAACACAAATAAAAGTCATACTTTGGCATCAATACAACTGATCAGACCATGAAAGCGTCTCGAAAAACTCTAAAGCAATTCAAATATTCATTACAAGTTAAAAGCTTTTTGATGAGTCTAAGCCCGATTCATTCCTACAACTGGCAACCTGCTAAAAGAAAACTAAGATACATAATCAAACTAATGTGTCTGCCATGACAAGAAAGGGATACTCGGAAACCTCAGAGTCACTCCATGCCACTCGAACTGGCCTCTCCCCTCTTCTTCCCCCTTCGAGTCTTCTTCTTCTGAACCGGAAAAATATCGGTCTTCCTCCTACCAAGCTCTGGTATAGGAACAGGATCTATCAGACCAGCCTCTGTCAGGGCCTTAGTAGCCCTAATGTCATCTCTCATCTCCTGTAGCCTAACTGGTAGCATAGGAGTCCTCCTCTCCTGCCTCTTGACATAAGCCTCATAGTCGGTCACAGCGTCTCCGCTCTTGTCATGAGGATTGGCCCTCGCCTCGGCCCTCCTCCTCTCAGAAACAGTCAGGTCCTCCGCACCCACAATGGCCTCACGCCGCCTCAAAATAGCCATCTGAGTCTCTCCTAAATGCCTCTCGTACCAATCCAGGTACCAAGTGGTCAAGAACACAGGTCTCGGACGCCTGAGAATAACCCGAGGAGGAAAGGCGTCATACCTCCATGCTCGGGAAAGAAATGGAAACACCGAGGGATCATCCATAGAAACAGGAGCCACCACCCTGATGGCTATATCATCAAAGTTCTCCAAAGGAACCTGCTCCAGGCCGAACTGTCTCAGAACCAAGGACGGAATATAGAAGCTGGACTGAGAAAGCCCCGGAAGCATGACCACATGAGACCCGTCCTGAAGCACTCTGCGAGTCTCCACCCGCCAACAAGGCACCGACCATCGATATCTTACGTACGGCGACCAGCCATCCAACGCTCCCATGAGCCCTGATCATCGAAATCCACAGCAACCCCCCTCCTGGCAAATGTCCAAGGCTTGATCATGTCGGGAGTTTCCCGAAGAATCCCCAAACGCTCCATCAGCCACAGGGTCAAGAGGAACGGGCTGCCCCCGTGCATATACCGCTTCCGGTAGCCAGCCTATCGAGAGCATGGAAAGTCTCCCCCAGGATCAGAGGTACAACATCTCTGCCCAAGCGACAATGAACGACTACATCCAGCAGAGACCGATGGCAGATCCCAAAAGAATAGACCATAAACAGGGTCCCGAACATGCAAAGTGCAAAGGCATCCCAATAGGCATCGTCGAGCAAGCCTAAGCCCCTAAATCTATCAGGGAGACTGGAAATATCAAAATGATCGGGACCACGGATCATACCTTGCGCTTCCTCCAGGGAAAGATGAAGGAGGTTACACAATTTGTCAACGAAAGAAGCCCATCCAGGCAAAGGAACCGCCATCTCTTCCACCTCCGGACCACCAAGCAAGGCCCGAAATTCTTCGACGGTTGGGACCATCTCGTTGTAAGAAAGGCAAAAGACATGCCTCCTAGTGTCCCAAAATGAGGAAGAAGCCCTCAAAAGACCGTAATCCGGAATCAATTCCTTGAGAGACCATAAGCACTTCACCTTATACCTTTCTTCAAAGAAGGACCTCCTCTCATGCATAATCTCCCGGGACCAAGCCTTGAATTTGTTGAAAAACGACATTTGGGATTCTTGGGACAATTTTGATGGAGCTTTTCTAAGGTTTACCATGGTTTTTCTCTCTTTCTCCCCGAAAATGGCTGTTTGGACTGGAGGTTGAAGAGGATATTTGAATTTGAAATAAAGTGAGAACAGATCTGAAGCAAGATTAAAGGACAATGTCAGATGCAGTCCCCATCCGCGCGGATATGTTTGCTTTCCATCAGAAAAATCTGCAACAGTCCAAGCTGCTACACCAAAAGAGGAATATTCCGTCCCGATTGCTCGGAACCTGTGCAAAAACCTCCCCAAACCAGTCCATATACCAAACACTAACACCCTTGCCAAAAAAAAAACAAGGCTCATGCAACACTGCATTCATACTGCATCGCATTCATAAAATAAAATCCTAAATTATTACATCCCAAAAAAAAAAAAAAAAAAAGAGTGTGCAAAAAAAAAACAAACAAACATCAATAAAATCCTAAATTATTACATCCCAAAAAAAAAAAATGTGCATAAGCTGTACAAATCTCAATCCCAGCCATAAATCTCAAAATCTCAGAAAATCGCCTAAAAAAAAATTCGGGGTAATCAATCGGAATCCCTAGCGCCCGACGTCTGTCCCCGGTCCCGCTTACGACTCGGGCCCGCCTCCTCGGGAGCCCCGAAAATCTCGGGCTCGGGAATCGTCCTCGTCTCCCGAGAAAGAGGCTCGTCGGGACCAACCGGCACGCTCCGATAGGGCAAGCGAGATCCGCGAAAAATCATATCCGAAGGTGAAGGCGTCGGACTCCTGGACGTACGAAGACGACCCACCATGCTTGCTAAACGTGTCCCTGCCCGTGTGGATCCCCGAGAATGACGTGATCCGAAGGCAGCACCGCGCGGGGATCAATGAGAGGAGACAGAGGAGTCTCTGAAGAAGTCTCTGAACGAATAGGGGAAGCCTCCCGCCTAACAGGCGCCGGCCGTGGTCGCCTCGCTCTAGCCTGAGGAGCCCCGCAAGCGACCATCCTCCTGATGAATCTCTTAGCTCCGATCACTTGCTTCGTCAGCTTCTCGACGACCACCTCCGAAAACTGCACAAAAGCAAAAGCGTCAGAAACAGTTGAAGCGAGAAATGATGACAGGAAAGAAAAGAAAAGAAAAAAAAGAAAGAGAAGCCATACCTTCATACCCGGACGAGGCCGGAAAGCTCGTGGAAGCCGCTCAGGCTGAGGGATCTGCACCCTCAATCGGACCCCATCCTGGATATATGAAAAATCCGTCCGAGGGTACCGCGGGATCCCAAGCCCCTCTCTATCCAGAACCTGGGGCATCCTCAGCCTCCTCAAAACAAATACGGGGTACGGCTCAATCGCCACAAATGCCGAGAAGTGCTGGCCGGCTCGGTAATCATCCCAGGTCGCAGATCTGTCACTCGGGTGCATCATATCGGCAGGAGGCTCCACCGGTGTCCTCAAAGGCGAATTCACGCCATGCTGGCGCGTCACCCTCTCTCCCAGATAATAGGCATCGCAGTCGACCTCTCAGAATCCTCCGCTGCACAGTCCAAATCTCAGCGCCCTTCAGCTGCGCCACCTCGAAACGATCCCAGGGATAAAATATCATCCTCTCGTCCGTCTCAGCCTCCGTCAAAGGAAGGCAATCCGCGTATCTAAGAGTCGTACGCCCCCTGGAGCTTATCTTCTCCCGGGCATGCTTGGACCAAGAGCGCATGGCCGGATACGCCCCGACGTACTCCACCGGCTGTCGCCACATCGTGACGTGGAAAAACTCCAACGCCCATACCTGCGAAAGGTAAAAATCCAATCAATCCAGTGCAAAAGAAAAGTGTGTGCTCAAAAAAAAGGGGGGAAAGCAAAAAGAGAGCTTATACCTCCAGGGCAAACTCAAAGCAGTACAAGGAGCTCACAGCCTTCCGGCTGTACCTATCGAGAGCAAAGTAAAGCTCTGCCAGCCCGGCCTCTCCCCAGGAGACATCTCCAGCCATCTCCATGTCCTCCAAGGACCTCAGCAAGGCAAAGACTGCCGTCCCCTCAGCATGTCCAAAAAGGGTGCTCGAAAAAGCAAACCACAAGAAGGCCCTGGCAATCTGATCGGCGCCTATCCTCTCCTCCCCAGCCTCGTAACTCACAATGGTCTCCACAATCTTCCCGTAGACCACCGCATACTCCATCCCCATCCCCTTTTTGGGAATAGGGGAGAATCCCGTAAGAGCTCGCAGATCCGCATCGCTATAGCCATCCCGCCACTCAATGCCGCGTCCATTGAAGGACAAACCCGTGATCGCAGCATTGTCGGAAGGCGTAACCGTAGCCTCGCCCCAGAAGAAGTGAAACGGGTGGGTCGCATCCCACCAAAGGCCGCGCCAAAGCAAACATCAAGCCCTTGCTCTTAGTGGAACTTGACCGGTCCCCTCAAACACTCAACAAACTCCCAAAGCCCGGTCTCAACAACAATCTGTCTCGGACTCGGCAAAGCTCCTCGGCCCGCATTCGGAAGCCGGTCCCACAAGTCAACTACGGACTCCACCGATCCTCGAGTCTTCATCTTGTTCAGCTGCTCAGTAACGTAGTTGTTTCCACCCTGCAATAAAAAAAAAAGAAAATGTCAAAAAAAAATTGCATTTGCATTTGCACAAAAAAAAAGCAAAGCATACATATGCATCATGAAATTTCAAAGAAAATTCGACAGCATGACAGCATACAATGAGCATAGCCCCATTTTTTTCGCACAAAAAAAAAAGACAGTTTTCAACAAATCCCAATCAACATTCATGAAAAAAAAAAAATCTTTCATACAAAGAGTCAACGGAAGTAAAAACTCCGTCCCATTTTCATAAAATAACATGCATTCAATCAACGGGAGGAAAAATCCGTCCCACTTTTCAAAAAAAAAATCAAAAATCATACATATCATCATCACATGTTGGCAAAATGCCAATTCTTTTCTCAAGCAAAATGCACATTTTGGAACACCAACAAATTAATTGCAACATGCATATCATCAAGATCAATATTCAAATTTCAAAAAAAAAAATCACAATTTTCATCCATAATTTTTGGATATTTCAAAAAGAAAATGGCAAAAATGCCAATTCTTTTTCCAAGCAAAATGCACATTTTGGGATACCCATATACTCATTACAACATGCAAAGCATCAAAATCAAGATTCAAAGCCAAGAACATCAATCATTCTAATTTTCAAAAAAAAAAATTTCAAAAATCACCCAAAATTCAATCTCAAGCATGAAATCAACAAAGGGAATGAAAAGATTCGAAGTATACCGTTCGGAGACTCGGATCAGAAGCCCAATGTTGCCAAGCATCGGGGTAGGGCTCCTCCGCAATCGATTGCGAAAGAGTATAGTGCCTCCTCATCCGGACGAGCTCCAATCGTCTCTCCGCCACCGGGCCACGTCCTTGGCCTTGAAAAGCACCTTCCCCGTGTTCCATTGCTCGAAAATCGAAGAAAATCGGAAGATTTCGAAGCTTCTTTGCCCAACAATGGCGGTTTTGGCGTTTCTTCCTCTCTCGTAATTTCGTAAAACAGATCGGGAAGAAGAAGGGGGCGGCCCTCATTTAAAACCCTTCGAACACGCTCCTATCCGCGCGGATAGGATTGTCGGTCAAAATGACCCTTTTGCCCTTTAAAAATCCAGGGACTCGCAGCTTTAGTCCCCAACTTGACAGAGTTAACCAAAGTCGCCCTTGTCAAAGAAAATTACCCCAGCCAAACGTAAGACCGATCTCCCGAGAAAGATAACGGAATCCCGTATCTTTCATCAAAATCATCCTCCTATAGCCAAACGTAAGACCGATCTCCCCGAGAAAGATAACGGAATCCCGTATCTTTCATCAAAATCATCCCCTAGCCAAATGTAAGACCGATCTCCCGAGAAAGATAACTAATCCCGTATCTTTCATCAAAATTACCCCTAGCCAAACGTAAGACCGATCTCCCGAGAAAGATAACGGAATCCCGTATCTTTCATCAAAATCATCCCCCTAGCCAAATGTAAGACCGATCTCCCCGAGAAAGATAACGGAATCCCGTATCTTTCATCAAAATCATCCCTAAGCTAGCCAAATGTAAGACCGATCTCCCGAGAAAGATAACTAATCCCGTATCTTTCATCAAAATTACCCCTATAGTCAAACGTAAGACCGATCTCCCGAGAAAGATAACGGAATCCCGTATCTTTCATCAAAATCATCCCCTAAGCAGCCAAACGTAAGACCGATCTCCCGAGAAAGATAACGGAATCCCGTATCTTTCATCAAAATCATTCCAACTAGCCAAACGTAAGACCGATCTCCCTGAGAAAGATAACGAGATCTCGTATCTTTCATCAAAATCTTCCAACGGCAGTCAAACGTAAGACCGATCTCCCCGAGAAAGATAACGGAATCCCGTATCTTTCATCAAAATTACCCCTGGAAGTCAAACGTAAGACCGATCTCCCCGAGAAAGATAACGGAATCCCGTATCTTTCATCAAAATCATCCCCCGGCAGTCAAATGTAAGACCGATCTCCCCGAGAAAGATAACGGAATCCCGTATCTTTCATCAAAATTACCCCCGGCAGTCAAACGTAAGACCGATCTCCCCGAGAAAGATAACGGAATCCCGTATCTTTCATCAAAATTACCCCTAGCCAAACGTAAGACCGATCTCCCGAGAAAATAACGGAATCCCGTATCTTTCATCAAAATCATCCTGCTAGCCAAACGTAAGACCGATCTCCCCGAGAAAGATAACGGAATCCCGTATCTTTCATCAAAATTACCCCCGGCAGTCAAACGTAAGACCGATCTCCCCGAGAAAGATAACGGAATCCCGTATCTTTCATCAAAATTATCCCCGACAGTCAAACGTAAGACCGATCTCCCAGACGAATATGTCTGATTTTCCCCAGCAAAGGCTAACAAAATCCCCAGCAAAGTTAACGGAATCCCAAAAGCCAACGAAATCTCGAGAAGATCTCGAACTACGAAAGGGCTTGATTCCCACTAGGGATACGTAGGTAGCCTATCATTAGGTCCAGCCCCTCGACTAAAACGGTCACCCTCTCCTTCGGCAGCAGACAAAGTCCACCGAAAGGCCATTTCACATCAAGGTTCGAGGCACCTAAAACGCCATCATCAAGGTTCGAGGCACCTAAAACGCCATCATCAAGGTCCGAGGCACCTAAAACGCCATCATCAAGGTTCGAGGCACCTAAAACGCCATCATCAAGGTTCGAGGCACCTAAAAAGCCATCATCATCCAGGTTTGAGGCACCTAAAACGCCATCATCAAGGTCCGAGGCACCTAAAACGCCATCATCAAGGTTCGAGGCACCTAAAACGCCATCTCCAAGGTTCGAGGCACCTAAAACGCCATCATCAAGGTTCGAGGCACCTAAGACGCTATCACTAGGAAAGCGATAAATCGCAATCATCCCCAGCAGAGCGGATAGCCGTCAGACCGAAAATGGTCATTCCTATCCCCAGCAGAGCGGATAGCCATCAGACCGAAAATGGTCATTCCCATCCCCAGCAGAGCGGATAGCCATCCGACCAAAAATGGTCATCTCTTATCCCCAGCAGAGCGGATAGCCATCCGACCAAAAATGGTCATCTCTTATCCCTGCCAGAAGTTTCTCTCCAAAGACCCGACCGCAGGCTCGCCAAGGTTCGAGGCACCTAAAACGCCATCATCTCCTGTGGTCAAAGACCCGAACTACGACTGGCTTGATTCCCATTCGGGATACGTAGGTAGCCTATTAATAGGTTCAGCCACTCGATCACTCGATCATCCTGCCAAATATGGAGCCTTACTCTTATCGACGACCCCGCTTCCTTCGAAAGCGCCGTCGCCGAGGGGCTACTGTAAGTGCTCCAATTTGAGCTTGTTAGAATTTTCGTTAGAAAATTAACGAAAGTTATAACATTTCTAACAATTCCTAACATTCCTAACTTTTCTAACAAAGTGAGGGCAAAATGGGGATTGCCAAAAAAAAGATAAACCAAGGAAAAGAATCTCAAAAAGCAAAAGAAATTGGAAAAACCAAAAAAGAAATGGCCGGAAACATAATCGTCGGGTTAATTTGAATTTTAAAAAAGATTATTCCTCTTGTTCAAAGCCTGGAGCAAGCATTTAATGAACAAAGGCACGCTGCAGGTCCTATCCGCGCGGATGAGATTGCAATTTTCAGAGGGCTATAAATTGAGCCCTCCAGTCACAAAAATAAAGAGGAACAAGAGCACAATTCATAGTATCTGGCGAATATACTCGAGAAAACAGTGAGAATTCTTTAAGAATTGTCACCTTTTTCTCTTGAATCTTCCCAACTTTCACTCACTCAAATCAAACCCAAACACTCTTGCATTCAAGCCTCAAACACTCATACATTCAAGCCAAAGCCCCAAAATATAAAGAAGATAGGTATAACCTCCCTCTTCTTACCCTAAATCTCTCATCCATGCATGCATTTTCAAACTACAAAATGTAGTTCATTCATCTTCTTGTCTTAGATCCAAGAAGATCACCATGGAAGTTCATCTCCATGGATGATCTTCTACAAGGATCAACATTATTTTCAAGTTCTCTTACTTTCTTGCAAAGAAAGCACATTTTCAAAACCCTAAAAAACATTTTCAAGCATCAAATCTCATTTTCAAAGGATAAAAATCCCCTTCCCAAGCAAATGAAGTGCTTAGTCCTAATGTACCCCAAGGATGGTTTGGTATAGTTGATTCACCACTAAAATGTCAAGTGATCACTAACCAAAACCTAGGGAAATGGGGACAATCATGGATGCTAAACCCCCCTTAAAATCATATTTTCTTTCTTGAGAAGTTGCTGTCCAGTAGCAATTTTCCAAGATCCCAGTCCATTGTCTTAATTTTTGGACACAGATAAACTTGGAATTTGGTGTTGACTACAAAACACTTTTTGTATCCAACATCCAGAGCTTTCCAGACATATTTTTACTTTATTTTTTGGGTGAGTAAAACTCTCTTTTTCAAATTTTCTTTTAGAGGCTAGTTCATCAGCTTCTGGAAATCCAGATTGCATATCTGAGATTTCCAGAAGGTTTTGACCCCTCAAATCTTTTCCAAAATGTAAAATTCCTTCGCACAAATCTTATTTAAGGTGTCTGGAACAACTTTCATTCTCTGAGTTTATCCAGATTATGAAGTTTTAAGACCCTTGAATCCATTTCAAAATCAAAGGTCCACTGCCTTTTTCATTCTGGCAGAAGTGGCTCTCAACTTCAAAAGGTCTTTTGAGTACCAAATCTCAATCCAAAAATCTTCCAAAAAATCATGGGATCAGTTTAAAGTCTTAAAAAGATATCCCAATTTTTACTTTTCTGAGTTTCAAATTATTTTGGCCAAAACACACACACACACCCACACAAATGATTTTCAGCTTGGAAGACTCGTTTTACGAGGCATTCCGGGTGCACACTAACGTCCTTCTCGGCGTGTAACATGACCTCCGAACCCAAATTTTTGATCTCGGGCATTTTTCAAAGTTTTGGCCCTTAAAACAAATATGGCGTGGCGACTCCGTTCTTTTCCCGGGTTTTATTTGGTTTTTTTCAAAGAAACGCAAAAAAATTGATTTTTTTCCCGCGAATGGCGACATCATCACACGTGGACCTTCCACTATTCTGGGACAAAATCCCTCCCGCCATGAGGATGATGAAACTCATGAACTTCATCCCAGGACTGGGGCTCGGCAAAAGGTTACAAGGCTAACACCAAGTCATCAAAGTCAAGGACCACACTACAGTCCAGAGGCTCGGTTATATGCCAACACCAGCCGACATCAGGAAAAACAAGAGGCTCGCTAGCACCAAGGCAGCAGTCCGCAAAGGGGGAACCTCCTAACGCATACCCAACCTCCGACCTTACAGTTTCGACCTCACCCATCATAGGAACTGACAACAGAATTGAGGGAACTGACAGAGGAGCTGATGAAGATGAGAAAGATTACCCATCTTTTCGTGAGATTACCCATCTCTTAGATAGATTACCCATCTTTTTGTGAGATTACCCATCTTTTCGTGAGATTACCCATCTCTTAGAGAGATTACCCATCTTTTCGTGAGATTACCCATCTTTCCGTGAGATTACCCATCTCTTAGAGAGATTACTCATCTTTTCATAAGATCCTCTCCCGTTATCTCCTCGTGAGATCCTTTCTCGTTATTCTCCCTCGTGAGATATTTCCGTCATCTCCCTGCGAGATCCTTCCCCGAGATCTTGCATCTCGTTATCTCCTCGTGAGATCCTTTCTCGTTATTCTCCCTCGTGAGATATTTCCATCATCTCCCTGCGAGATCCTTCCCCGAGATCTTGCATCTCGTTATCTCCTCGTGAGATCCTTTCTCGTTATTCTCCCTCGTGAGATCTTTCCGTCATCTCACTGCGAGATCCTTCCCCGAGATTTTGCATCTCGTCATCTCCTCGTGAGATTCTTTTCTATTATTCTCCCTCGTGAGTTCCGTCATCTCTAACGCCCCTCTCTCGAGGTGAAATACCCGTTAGACATTTATAACGCCCCTCTCACGAGGTCTAATTTCTCTGTTAGACATTTCTCACGCCCCCCTCTCAAGGTCCAAATTCCCGTTAGATATTTCTAACGCCCCTCTCTCGAGGTCCAAATTTCCAGTTAGACATTTCTAATGCCCCTCTCTCAAGGTAAAGTTACTGTTGGTCCTCACCAACGTTGCGTCTTTAGACGTTAAATCTCCCGTTGGTCCTCACCAACGTTTCGTCTCCATACGTTAAATCTCCCGTTGGTCCTCACCAACATTGCGTCTCCAAACGTTAAATCTCCCGTTGGTCCTCACCAACGTTGCATCTCCAGACGTTAAATCTCCCGTTGGTCCTCACCAACGTTGCGTCTCCAGACGTTAAATCTCCCGTTGGTCCTCACCAACATTTCGTCTCCAAGCGTTAAATCTCCCGTTGGTCCTCACCAACGTTGCGTCTCTAGACGTTAAATCTCCCGTTGGTCCTCACCAACGTTGCGTCTCCAGACGTTAAATCTCCCGTTGGTCCTCACCAACGTTGCGTCTCCAGACGTTAAATCTCCCGTTGGTCCTCACCAACGTTGCGTCTCCAGACGTTAAATCTCCCGTTGGTCCTCACCAACGTTGCGTCTCCAGACGTTAAATCTCCCGTTGGTCCTCACCAATGTTTCATCTCCAGACGTTAAATCTCCCGTTGGTCCTCACCAACGTTTCATCTCCAGACGTTAAATCTCCCGTTGGTCCTCACCAACGTTGCATCTCTAGACGTTAAATCTCCCGTTGGTCCTCACCAACGTTGCGTCTCCAGACGTTAAATCTCCCGTTGGTCCTCACCAACGTTGCGTCTCCAGACGTTAAATCTCCCGTTGGTCCACAGCAACGTTGCGTCTCCAGACGTTAAATCTCCCGTTGGTCCTCACCAACGTTGCGTCTCCAGACGTTAAATCTCCTGTTGGTCCTCACCAACGTTTCGTCTCCAGACGTTAAATTCTCAGTTAGTCCTCACTAACGCTCGTCTCCAGACGTTAAATTATCAGTTAGTCCTCACTAACGCTCGTCTCCAGACGTTAAATTCTCAATCCCCAGTCGACGTTTGACATTCAAACGCTCACTTCCTTCTCAGGTTGACGTTTGACATTCAAACGCTCATTTACATCCCAAGTTGACGTTTGACATTCAAACGCTCATTTCCACCCCAAACCGACGTTTGACATTCAAACGCTCACTCCTGTCTTCGGACATCAAATCACAATTCCGTCTCCTGACGTCAAAATTCCCATGGGTTTTCACCAACGTTCACTTCCTCGGCAGCCGCAATAAGCCCGAACCCCAAGGCACGAACGCCTTGCAACAATTCTCCTTCGGCAGCCGCAATAAGCCCGAACCCCAAGGCACGAACGCCTTGCAACAATTCTCCTTCGGCAGCTGCAATAAGCCCGAACCCCAAGGCACGAACGCCTTGCAACAATTCTCCTTCGGCAGCCGCAATAAGCCCGAACCCCAAGGCACGAACGCCTTGCAACAATTCTCCTTCGGCAGCCGCAATAAGCCCGAACCTCAAGGCACGAACGCCTTGCAACAATTCTCCCCGGCCGCCAGTCGTAAGCCCGACCATCCCACTTCAGTGGCCATCAAGGTAAGCCCGCATAACAATCCCTCTTCGGCCATCCTCGTAAGTCCGAATACCTTTTCACTCCAGCAAGTGAACGTTCATCTCCCCGGCAGTCATCGTAAGCCCGTCTATCTCATTTCCACGGAAATCCCTGTGAGCCCGTACAATGAGTCACTTCTCCGACAGTTATCGTAAGCCCGACCATCCCAATTCAGCGGCCATCAAGGTAAGCCCGCACAACAATCCCTCTTCGGCCATCATCGTAAGCCCGAACATTCCTCCCCAACAGGATCGTAAGACCATCCTTTTAAGGAACGTCAATAAACTTCCGTTCCTAACTGCTTGTTAGAACGTCAACCAATCCCCTCAGTTCTTAACTGGTCTTGTTAGAATTATGGACGCTTTTCCCCAACAATATGTTAGTCTCTCCCGTGATCACATTTCGTTCCTAACCCCGTCGTTGGAACTTCAATCCTTCTTCGGCCATCATCGTAAGCATTAACGCCATATCCCCAGCAGGCAAAAGACGAGCGGTAAATCAAGAAAAGCCCGCACAACAATCCTTATTCGACCGCCATTTCCGTCGAATCCCCAGCATGAGATCCCGCTCCCTCCATGTATCAAGAAAACTCCATCGGGGACGGAAATTTCTCGGAACCTTCAAAACCATTTCCGTCGAACCCGGAACCTTCAAAATCATTTCCGTCGAACTCGGAACCTTCAAAATCATTTTCGTCGAACTCGGAACCTTCAAAATTATTTTCGTCGAACTCGGAACCTTCAAAGCCATTTCCATAGAACTCGGAACCTTCAAAGCCATTTCCGTCGAACTCGAAACCTTCAAAACCATTTCCGTCGAACTCGGAACTTTCAAAACCATTTTCGTCGAACTCGGAACCTTCAAAACCTTTTCCGTCGAACTCGGAACCTTCAAAACCATCTCCGTCGAACTCGGAACCTTCAAAACCATCTCCGTCGAACTCAGAACTTTCAAAACCATTTCCGTCGAACTCGGAACCTTCAAAACCATTTCCGTCGAACCCGGGACTTTCAAAAGCATCTCCCTCGTGAGATTCACTCATCTCCCTCGTGAGATTCAAACCATCTCCCTCGTGAGATTCAGTCATCCACCTTGTGAGATTCACCCATTTCCCTCGTGAGATTCACCCATCTCCCTCGTGAGATTCAGTCATCTCCCTCGTGAGATTCACCCATCTCCCTCGTGAGATTTAGTCATCTCCCTCGTGAGATTCACCCATCTCCCTCATGAGATTCACCCATCTCCCTCGTGAGATTCAGTCATCTCCCTCGTGAGATTCACCCATCTCCCTCGTGAGATTCAGTCATCTCCCTCGTGAGATTCACCCATCTCCCTCGTGAGATACAGTCATCTCCCTCATGAGATTCACCCATCTCCCTCGTGAGATTCAAACCATCTCCCTCGTGAGATTCAAACCATCTCCCTCGTGAGATTCAACCATCTCCCTCGTGAGATTCAAACCATCTCCCTCGTGAGATTCAAACAATCTCCCTCGTGAGATTCAACCATCTCCCTCGTGAGATTCAACCATCTCCCTCATGAGATTCAAACCATCTCCCTCGTGAGATTCAAACCATCTCCCTCGTGAGATTCACCCATCTCCCTCGTGAGATTCACCCATCTCCTTCGTGAAGTGCAACCACGCCCTCGTAAGTTTCAGAAATCTTAGGTTCAGACGCCTCACAATAGTCTCCATTCAGGTTCGGATGCCTCGTAATGGTCTCACTTAGGTTCAGATGCCTCACAATAGTCTCCATTCAGGTTCGGATGCCTCGCAATGGTCTCACTTAGGTTCAGACGCCTCACAATAGTCTCCATTCAGGTTCGGATGCCTCGCAATGGTCTCACTTAGGTTCAGACGCCTCACAATAGTCTCCATTCAGGTTCGGATGCCTCGCAATGGTCTCACTTAGGTTCAGACGCCTCACAATAGTCTCCATTCAGGTTCGGATGCCTCGCAATGGTCTCACTTAGGTTCAGACGCCTCACAATAGTCTCCATTCAGGTTCGGATGCCTCGTAATGGTCTCACTTAGGTTCAGACGCCTCACAATAGTCTCCATTCAGGTTCGGATGCCTCGCAATGGTCTCACTTAGGTTCGTACGCCTCACAATAGTCTCCATTCAGGTTCGGATGCCTCGCAATGGTCTCACTTAGGTTCAGACGCCTCACAATAGTCTCCATTCAGGTTCGGATGCCTCGCAATGGTCTCACTTAGGTTCAGACGCCTCACAATAGTCTCCATTCAGGTTCGGATGCCTCGCAATGGTCTTACTTAGGTTCAGACGCCTTACAATAGTCTCCATTCAGGTTCGGATGCCTCGCAATGGTCTCACTTAGGTTCAGACGCCTCACAATAGTCTCCATTCAGGCTCAGATGCCTCGCAATGGTCTCACTTAGGTTCAGACGCCTCACAATAGTCTCCATTTAGGTTCAGATGCCTCACAATGGTCTCACTTAGGTTCAGATGCCTCACAATAGTCTCCATTCAGGTTTGGATGCCTCGCAATGATCCCATTTAGGTTCAGACGCCTTCAAATAGTCTCCTTCAGGTTTAGACGCCTCCAAAACAGTCTCTCTCAGGACGAACTCCTCCTAATCATTCCCCACAGGTCAAGGCCCCTACCAATTTCCCTCACACCCGTGAACTACGATCGGCTTGATTCTCGCTCGGGATACGTAGGAAACCTTTTGCTAAGGGTCCAGCCATTTGACCGCCCAGGTCTCTCCATAAGGCATCCCCCGATTTGGATCCTTATCTTTTTCGACGACCCCACTTCCTTCGAAAGTGACGTCGCCGAGGGGCTAACTGTAAGTACCCAAATCCGGATCGTCAAAATCCGTTAAAAGTTAACCGGAACCCGTTAAGTTCCCCGTTCTCGAGTCAACGAGACATCCCGGGACTACCCGTGCATCCTGACATCAAAGCGTACTCAACACACGTAAAAGTACAGCTTTCCCCAAAAAACGTACTTTTCGGGGTCTTTCGGGATTCGATTTCCCGTTTTTCGAGCGTCTCGACCTTCCAGAGGTCATAACTCCCTCATACGAACTCCGTTTTGGGCCCACCACATATCAAATCGAACGGGAGAGCGAGATCTACGCATATGGCTAGTTCAATTAGGAAATATAGCCAATTTCAGGTGTAGTCCGGCCGGACTCTTTCTGCAGCTTAAATTAATACGTGTCCAAAATGTGTCAAACTCAAGGCCAAATGACCAAAATACCCCCCAAACTCAGGTATAGTCCGGCCGGACTCTTTCTGCAAGGCAGAAACCCATCAAGTTAAGCAACCTTGCTGCCTCACTAAGTTAATTACTTAACCTCCAAGTATTTTTCCCCTCCTCCAAGTATTTTTCACCTATAAATACTCCCCCCTCCTTCTCATTTTCACACAATTTTCTCCCCTCTCTTCCCCTAGCAACAAAATTCTAGTTCTTCTTCCGCTCTTCGGGGGCCCTCGTGCTACTCGTCGGCAGAATTCTCTACTCTTCGGGGGCCCTCGTGCTACTCGTCGGTAGATTCTGATCCTCAAGCTAAACCGACACAAGTCGAAACGCTGCCCAAATCCCTAGGTTCCTAAGCACCAAATAAAAGGGGAAACTCTGCCCAAACACTTTCGAAACACCTTTCAAACACCTTTCCGTATCCCGTATACGCCCACCGAGCCAAAGGAACCGACCCTAGCCATAGGTAGCTCCCTCTCTCACTCTCAAAATGTAGACGTCACCGTCTAACGGGGTCCGATACGTTTTAGTCCCTGATCCTCTTTTCTTCCCATAAGAGAAGTAATCTCGGGTTAAAACGGCGTTCCGACCCCGTTCCGTTTACTTTTATGTCATTTACCAATTCCGAATCGTTTGATCCGTCGATCGTCATTTAAATTCCTATCATTTACAATTCCGGATTGTTTGATCCGTCGAACGTCCTTTACTTTCATGCAACTTTACAATTCCGAGTCGTTTGGCTCGTCGATCGTACTTTACAATTCCGAGATGTTTGGCTCGTCGATCGTACTTTACAACTCCGAGTCGTTTGGCTCGTCGATCGTACTTTACAATTCCGAGCTGTTTGGCTCGTCGATCATACTTTACAACTCCGAGTCGTTTGGCTCATCGATCGTCATTTACAACTCCGAGCCGTTTTGGCTCGTCGATCGTATTTTCCAATTCCGGATCGTTTGATTCCGTTGATACCGCACTTTAAATACTGTCATTTACAAAGTCTGACCCGTTTGGATCGTGATAGTATTTACTTTTCAAATTTCGAGTCGCAACCCGATTCGTTGATTGCATATCATTTAATTCATTTTTCCCGTAAAATCGTTAACAATGTAATGCCCGGTTCAAAACCGGAGTTCGACCTTAATTCTCTTTCAAAACGCGCGAAATGACGTTTGGCATCCAAACGCTCATCTTCAAACTTAAAAGCCGCCATTTGTCACTCAAAATCATTTAATACGTTTTTTCCGTAAAATCGTTAACAATGACTCGCCCGGTTCAAAAAATCGGAGTTCGACCTTCGAACTCTCTTTCAAAACGCTCAAAACCGACGTTTGTCATTCAAACGATCGTCTTTTCAAACAAAGTCACCTAATCAATGTTTGACATTCAAACCAAGATTAAGCTTGTCATTCAAGCCCCCATTTCAAAACACACACACACAAGCACACGTTTTCGAGAAAGGAAGAAAGACTCGTCATACGAGGCATTTCGGGTGATCTCGTAATACTCTTTCCGAAACGTAACGTGACCTCCGAACCTAACAATCTCTGGTACTCAAAAAGATTTTTACTCGTTTTTGCTACCAATAAAAATGATCCCCTGTTTTCAAAGCCTTTTCCTAAGTTTTTGCTACCAATAAAAATGACACCTTTTCACTAAAGTCGTTTCTCAACGTTTTGGGCTCAAAATACAAAAACCGCGTGGCGATTCCTCATTTTCCTTCCCCAGCCTTCAAAAACTGGTCCCCCAAACTTTCTAGAGGACAAGCCATTTCCACTTCAAACTACAAAGAACCCACTCCTTCCCCTCCTCATTCAAACCGGAAACAACCTTCACCTTCTCCTTCACCTAAACCGCAATCACCAAAACCGCAACAAACCCAACCTCTACAATCCCACATTTCTGTTCACTCTGCCACTCCATCTAACTCACCCCCACCTCAAACCACAATCCCTCCAACTTCCACATTCCCTCCTCATACACAAACTGCCCCTCCAACCCTAACCGCACCCCAGATCACTCTACCCCAAACACTTCCCATTCCAACCCCTTCCACCCAACCTCAACCCCAAACCATTCCAATCACACAAATATTCCAAACCCTCAACACTCATCTACCCCAAACTACACCCCCTACCCAAACCCCTCCCATAATCCAAATCGAACCTCAAACCTTTCCCCAACTGCCTCCTCCTTTCTCAGATATTCCTTCCTCTTCAACCGTACCCCCAACTGACTTTTCCCTAATTCTTACTACCCTTCATATCATTCAGGGGCAGCTCCACTCAAATCAAGGACAGATACTGAAACTCACTGCCTCCAACTCCTCCCTTAAAGCCTCCAACCGCTCCCTCCAATCTAAGGTGGATTCTCAAACCCAAGAAATGGCAATTCTAAAATCTCAATTGATTGATGCCATTAAGGGGGAGAGAAACACCTCATCCTCAAATGATCAAACCGCATCCATTGTCAAATCAGCTGCTGAGAATTTCTTTAATGCATTCCAGAAATCTTTAGAGGATGGTATTCTGCAAGCCTTGGGAGACAAAGCTTCCTTAACCCAACTCAACAACATTCTTCATGAACTCTCTGAAGCAATCTGCACTGCAATAGAGATGGATCTTGGACAGCTGAAGGCTGAATTTCTAGAATTATTCAACTCCAGACCGCAACCAAATCAAGACTTGAGATCTATGCTAGACTCTATGCAAGCAAATCTCCAAAATGAATCTGAGCTTTTAAGAGATGAACCGAAGTCAAAAAATGGATATGATGAATGACAGCCTAACCGCAAGGTTGGCTAGTCTGATTGAAGAAATGAGGGACATGATGGATAACCTGAAGGAGAGCTTCAATGACAAACTCAGCTACAAAATCCAAGAGTTGGATAATAGCTTAAGGGGGAGTATTGCTGAGATGGAATCAAATCTCCAAGAAGCCCAAACCGCAACTACTGAAGCCATCCAGGATCAAATCTATACATTCTTCAACTCTCTCAATTCCTCCTTCCATACTCAAATAGAAGAAATCAACAAAAACATGAATGAAAATGCATCCAAGGTAGATGAATTGAAGGAGCAGACTGAAGCAAATTACAGAGCGGTTGGCTCCAACAACTCCAGGCTTCAAACAGCATCTAATGCTATCAACAATTTGGAAATCCCTCAACAGATATCTGCTGAAGAAGTTAGAAGGCTAAGGAGGATACTAAGAGCTGAATCATCCGCTTTCAACTTCACTAGACTGCATGTTGCTGATCATGAATTGCATGGACCGCCTCCTCAATAAAATCGCAATCCTTGTAATCTTTTTGCTTAATCTTCTGCTTTAATTTTGCAACCTTGTAATTTGCTTTCATACCTTGTATCTGTAAATATCAAACCTCTTAGAAGGTATTAATGAAAATTACATCATGGTTGAATTCAAAACCTTGTTCATTCAAACTGCCTGTTTGTAGAACAATGAATACTTTGGTTTAAACCTCATTCATATGCTTAAACTTAAAAATCATGTTTTGAAATTGAAGTTTAAACATTCAGTTTAAACCGCATACTTAATCAAAAATTCATATTTTTTTTGTATGCACTGAATGCATTTCTATACTTTCAACTTGTAAGTTTTCATCTTTCAATAGTATAGAAATCTATAACTTAGGCTAGTATGTGCATTGACTTGGGACATGACTTACCATGTTAAATCTTATAGACATTTTTTTACCAAGGACAATGTTTGCCTTTGCTATAGTAGGTAATGGCATCAATCAAATAGGCGAGATTTTTGGGTATGCATACTTTAACCCTCCTAGCTTTAGCTTTAATTTAATTGATACCATAACCTCATCTCTATTTTCTGGACTTTAGGCCCATTTGTAATGAAGCTTAGACTTCAATTTTTTAGAATAAGTCCATTTTATAGAATAGGTTTATTTAGGCTTGAAGACTGGCACAAATTCATTGGACAAGAGGTTTCAAGTCAAGAGGTTTTGAAGACATGCAAAACCGCAGTTCAAGTGCAAACCGCATCTATGCAGACCACACAATGCAAACCGCTTTGTGTAGTTCTCATCTTGAAACCGCACTATGAAGACCGCATCAAGAACCCAGTTGGTGAAACCGCACTCCTTAAAACCGCACATCACCGACCGCATCCAATGATTGAAGACTTGAAGAGTTGGACCACTTTTGACTGTTGAAATCCATGTCAGCAAAATTATGTCAACCCCAAAATCACATCACGTGACTAACGGTCATATTTCAGAAGGATTTTGAAAAGGTGACAGATGTCCTTCATTCCTTAAAGTCAGCTGAGGTCTGATCAGCCTTATCTGTAACTTCTGTACAAAAGGACAAAAGTGGACATGTGGACCAATCAGACCGCACCAGCACTATACTTGCACATCTATACCATAACGGCTACTTTTTGGTGCTTGGGTATAAATACCCCATTCTTCATCATTTGAAGATTGCTTGAGAAAATTGAGAAAAGAGTCCTTTGAAGATCTGAAGATTATTTCTCAAAAATTCATATTCCTTTGAATCTTCATCTTCAACCTTCATCCTTCAAGAACAAATTTCCCAGCCCTAAAATTCAAGCCTTATAACACCCAAGATTTTTTGAGCTCTATATTATACAGATTTAAAGAGCCTTAAATCTTGTTTATCACACACACAACTCACTTGATTAATCATATAGATTATATGATTTGAGAAACACCGGTTATAGTATAGGATTTGCTTTCATTGATAAGATTTTAGATTTGAGTTTGTTACTTGTATCATTGTAATCTATCTCATAATCTAATACAAATCTAGCATTTAGAAAATCCAAGACTAATCATCTTGGTAGTGGATTTAAATCATTTACGATTAAACCACTCCAAATATTGTGTTCTTTAATTTGTGCATATTTCTCTTTACTGTTCATCACTTAACTAATTTGTCTTTATCTGTTTGATCTTATTTAGGTTATTCAGACTTGTGAATTGTGTTTAGAGTTAATCTTGTCAAATCTCATTTTACTGTTTTATAAACCGCACTCGGATCAAAAATCGCACTCTCTTAAACTTAAAGAAATTCAGTTGTGCATTTTGCAAACCTCACTTGCGGTTTTGATACACTGCAAGATGATTTTGTAAGCAAGAGGTTTAGTTTTCTAAAAGGGTAGAAAAAAATTATAACAGCTATTCACCCTTCCCCCTCTAGCAATTTTTCACCCTTGTTGCCACCTTTGGGACCAACAAATATCATCAAGCTCTTGGAGTATAATGTTGAAATTCCTTTGCTCGACTAGAGGGGCAACCCAAGGATCTAACCCATCTTCAGTATCTTGTTGGGAAATAATGGCCAGTTCGTTGGCATTGAAAGGAACAAGAGAATGACCAGCCCGAGCTGACTCGTCATACCTTTGAGCAAAGGCCCATTCGGCCAATTTCTCAAGGGGCAGCTCGACAGAGGGATCTACCAAGGCTCGTCGAGCCATATATTGGCCTCCAACATCATAGAAGTCTCTAGCTCGAGACACTATAATGTTGTAGCACTCATCGCTGTTTTTGACCAGCTCGACGGCGGCCTTCTCCCTTGCCTGTAGTTCTTCCTCCCACCTAAGCCGAGCTGCCTGGTGGTTATTGATCATCTGCTCCATTCTTCTAGAACGGTCTTGGACCATACCAGACATCTGCTCGACTTGCCCCTCAGCCTTAGCCTTCTCCTGACGGGCCAGCGCCACCTCCTCCTCCAACGCAACCTTGATGGGAGCTAGAGAGTCAACCTGACCTTGAAGAGGAGCGAGCTTCTCCCTTGCCACCCTCAGATCAACCAGAGCTTCATCTCGCTCTTTTTCTGCATTGATATGAGTTGCCTGAATAGCTCGGCATTGGGAGTTGGAGTCCACTAGCTTCTCCCTGAGCTCAGCTGCCTCCCTAGCTTTTCGGGAGTATTTAGTCAAAGCAATCTGCTCCTTCTCAATGGCAGCCCGCCAGATGCACTTGGCTTGCTCCGTCAAAGCAAGAGACTGCACCAACGAGTAAAAATAGTTAGTGAGGCGAAGTTCAAAATGAAAACGACCAAAGGCAAATGAAACAAAGGGAAAAAAGAGCAAGCAAGTAAGTGTTACCTTGGAGGCAAGGAGGCCCGACCTATCGTTGAACTCTTTCGAAGTGAGCCCCTCCTCAACAAACTAGGCTAGCAGGTCCCTGTCTACTCCCTCCTCACAATTATATGTCCCAAACCCATCTTGGGGTAATAGCGACTCAAACTATTAATACCCGTGAGAGGAGGGACATCGCTCAACCTCTCCAATATAGCCTGCACTTCTTCAGTGCTTCGGGTAGAGGGAGCTTGAGGAAGAGGGTGGCTTGAAGTGGAGCTCGCTGCCCTAGAGGTGCTAGCTTGCTCAAGTCCCAGGTCGGCATGGGACCTCTTCCTAAGCCTGCTAAGGGGAAGGTAGGCATCAGCTTCCTCCAGTTCATCAGCATCGAGATCGAGGTCAATAACATTGTGGGGATCTACCCCAGTTGACTCTTGCCTGGGCTCAAAGCTCGACTCCAACTCAGTCGACATGTCGACCTCCTCTTCTCCCCCAATAACTTGTACTTGGGGGGCTTGCTCGATGGGCTCCACTAGCCCAGTCCCATCCACGGGGATCATCCCCACTCCTGCTTTGGGGAGCAAAGTATTCCTATCCATGGCCTCGTTCTCCTGGCTGGCCCTAGAGTTGGCAGCTCCTTGTGCCTTCTTATTTCTCCTTTGGTCCCCGAGGTCGATATCATGTTCATTTTTTCTTCTTGCTTGGGGGTAAGGACTTCAAGATCAAAGGAAAACAGTTAGCAAGATAGATCATGAATAAAAAACATAAGAATTACATAAAAATCAAAGCAAGTCAAACACTTAACCGACATAGTGGAATAGGCCTCTGTAGTGGCCCAACTTCTTCTTACAGTAGTGGCATTGGGACTCAAACCTCTCCCTCTCGTGAATAACCCAATCTGGGTATCTAAGACTTCTTATGATGGGGACTAAAGGAGCTACCTCACCATCCCCTCCGAGCTTCATCCCTGCTTGGATGAAACAATCCTTGTCCGACCCAAGGGTGGCCCAACTTATGGTGCTCCTCCGAGCCACCAGTGTCAACCTACGAGTAAGCTCCCCGCTCCACTCTGGGACCTAGTAATCCTCCTCCGTCATAGGCTACGTGTCTGCCTCGGGCAAAGGGAATTCCCATCCCTTCCTACTCTCCACCAAGACCATGTGGCTATACCACCCAGAAACTTTATCGAGCAAGTTGGTAAATAATTTTGGGGCTTTGGCGAGTGTGCTTATCCCGAAGGTTCTCTCATTCTGCACGACCTTAAAGAACCTCCTAAATAGGTGCATACATGATTTATATCCTACAAACCTACAAACTATGGCAAAACATACTAGAACCCTCATGGTATTAGCTCGAGTTGCATTGGAACAACGGCCAAACAATCCAAGAACTCACAGATGAAGGGATCTATAGGTAGGCGTAGGCCGGCCTCAAACTGGCCATAGTAGAAGGCCACGTTGGTCTTACTCAAGCTCCAATGAATCCAAGACTTGGCTTTCCTTTGCCTCTCAGTGAAGTGGGTAAGGTGGAAGTCATCACGAGGCACCTCGAAAAAGTCATGAAGAATCTTGATTCGAGACTCAACATTCTTCCTCCATATTGCGGGCTTGGGGGCCACATATCCCCTCTCATTGCGACCTGCGACCACGGTCGAGCAAAATTTGTCCACTATATCACTTGAGGAAGAGCTCGATGATGAAGAGGTGGAAGTTTGATGAGCTTCCATATCTATGAAAGAAATAGAAACTGGGGAATCAGACCTAGTTGAAGTATGTTCCGAGCTACCTAAGGATGACCTAGATTCCCCTGGGAATTCTAACCTCTCTCTAGGGAAGGGGGTTTATTGGACTTAATGTAGAATATAATGAGGTGGTCTTTTAGTTTATTGAAGAGATGAAAATAAACAATCTGTAGATCATCCTCCTCCAAATCCCCCATACTCTTACCAGCTGGGAATCCTATCTCGCCATAGAACAAGCTCCACCTATCTAGAATGGTGATACACTCCTCTCTGGTCAGTTCCCACCATGGAGCCTCTAACCTATTTAAATCCTAAGGTTTATGCAGTTGTACTCGTACCTAACACCTAGCTCAAAGACAAAGGTTCTAGCCATGGCGGAATAAAGGGGAAATATTGAAAGTAAACCTAGTATAGAAAAATTGAAGGATACCTTGATGATTTGGAGGAAGAGGGAACTCTGCGGTGAAACGAAAAACTTGATTACGCTGGAGAATCGAAGTCCTTACTATTTGTTCTTGCTGGGTATTTGATTATTTGGATTTGGTAAAGTTTGAAAAGGAAAGGAATCCTTCCTTTTATACACCTCCTTTACCTTGCCTGAATTGGAAAGGGTGGTGGACATAACCTGTCACAACCCTAATCCTAGGCACTATTTTGGTCACGTGTTGGGCACATGGGGGTGGGGTGCATTGCATCTCATGATAAGTATTATATGATAATTGAAATGATTATGGATTTATTTGGATATTTTGATAACTTATGTGATTTTAGGATGTTAATAAATTAATTTTAATTATATAATGTCTAAATGGAATAAATAGGAATTATTGTAGTAAAGTTATAATATTTGAAATTTTAAATAAAAGTTTAACAAGTTGTTGAGGAGCTTTAGTGTAAATGTTGGAAGTAAGGTAATTGGTTGTATTGATTCAATACTTGGAGGAGCCTAGGTGTAAATTGTTTTATATAAATCCTCATTTATGCCAGAAGCTTCATTTTCCATCAGCTCCTTTCTCTTTCTTCTCTACGTTCCATCAACCTAGGGTTACCTTCCTAAAATTCCCATAAATCAACCGTTGTTCCGTTCTTCGGTCTTTTTTCATATAAACGTTCAGGAAGTCGAGTGGAACATTTCTAGCCGATTAGAGTTTTTCTTATTTCCGAATTATTTTAGTAAGTTATTATGGCTTCTTTCAATTATTGCCCATTCCATGTTAATGATGATATAAATGGTTCTTGGTAATTTTGGTATTTTATTTGGCTTTTGGAATGAATGAAAATTTGGTTTTGAAGGAGGATAGTGAGTTGTTAGTATAAGGGTTAGGATTGAAGTGAGAAAGTTGATATATTTATGTGTATGGCCTTGTGGGAACATATTACTTGGGGTTAGAAGGTATGAAAATGAGTTGGGAATTGGTATACTGAATTTTGGTTGGATTGGTATAGCTGCTGTTGAGGTAGCATGAACAAAAGGGTTATATTCTTCCTTGGCTGCTGATGTTTAAACATTAGTATGAAATTCTGGTGAAGGGCACGAGTCGTGCCCTGTGGCACGAGTCGTTCCCCCCTTTGATCACTCGTGGTACTAGTTGTGCACAATAATGCACTCGTGCTGGGGGATGGCACGAGTCGTGCCATGGGGCACGAGTCGTGCCCAGCTCTGTTCACTGTGTATCAATTTTCAAGCAAACTAAATCTGATCAACCTAGTATATATTTAATCTCTTTTTTACTATAAGCCTATTACAATATATGTGCTATATAATGAAGTCTTAACTTGTCCAAGATGAGATAGGAAAGGTTCTTAAATATGGCCTGGAAATGGGTTGAAAGGCATTATCAAAACTTAGCCAAAGTTGATAAAACTTGGTAAATTAATCTTGAACCTTTATAGAAGGTACTCAATGTTGTGTAATGGATATGTAGGGCTTACTTGTAATACATTGTGCCCGTATTTGATTGCATATTCATGGTTATTTGTTTAAATAGTGTATGAAATATATGTTACACTATTGTGTTGGTTTGAACATGAGTATTAATACCATGTTGTTATATTGATATCCCAAGTGTGGATTTATTTTCAAGTATCTATTATGTGCTTGAATGTGTTTCAATCAGCTGATGTTTAGGGGCATAATGGGATACGATCAATTATGGAAAATGTTCTATAAGGTGATCGGATTACATTATACCTGTGACTGTCCCCTTCTGTGGCCACACTTTGGGGTGATAGCTTCTGTATTGAGCCAAAAGCCTTACAGATTGCTAGTATCTTATATGGTTCTCTGAAAGATGAGTCTTATAAGATGTGAATATGCTTAAGCAGTTCATAAAAGAGTGGAGTTTTACTCCCAACGTTGTACGACTTATTGCTCAGACGGGAAAGGTAAATTGAGGTAAAGTAATGTGTTTACCGCTTTACCAATGTGTTGTGAGCAACCTTGTTATGTGTTGCATCTTATATGGCATCTTGTTGCATTCATAATAACTTTATGAGATTTATTCTCACCCCTTCTCCCTTTACTGTTTTAGATCGCGCTGAGATAGGTGGACCAGACCAGTGAGGTCGGGAATGAGTTTGGACAGCGTTCTTTTTGGGTTGTCAGAGTATGTATATGGTTTGAGTTTGGGAGTAGGCATGGAATTTATTCTTTTGGGGAGATTGTATATAGAACTGTTATAAAACATTTTCAGTTGTATTAGGTTGTAACTAAATATGGAGTTGGTTTTCTTTCAAAGCTGGCTTTTGTAAACTTTTACATTTGTAGTTGTTTGTAACTAAAACAGGTTGTGTCTTTTCAAAGTTGGTTTATATCTTGCCTCCAAGTGGAGATGTTCATATTGGTTATGAAAGTTGTTTTTTTACTTTTCAATTTAAACAAAAGTTTTTAAGATTGAGGTGGTTTGGACTCTCCCGCTCGGGGCACGAGCTAAGGTCCCGGGTTGGGTGCCCACAGTTCGTATCAGAGCGCGGTTTAGAAGTCAAGGGTAGATGTCTAGATTAAGGGGGAGTGTGTGCTATCTGACGACGAGTGTTTGATGCAGGGTTTTGTTCAATGGCGGGAAATGGTGATGATCAACAAAGGGATCAAGAAAATATGGGTAATGTGGGAGTAGGAGGAAATCAAAATGCAGAGATGATGAATATGTTCAGAGTTTTCTTACAAAATATGGAAACTCGGGGACAAGCTCAACATCAACCTGAGGGATGCCAAGGACATGGGTTAGAGAAGTTTGTGAAGATGGCTCCACCGAGTTACAATGGGGATCCTGATCCGTTGAAGGCAGAAAGATGGTTAGAAGCTATGAATAAAATCTTTGTGGCAATGGAAAGTTCTGATGAGGAGAAGGTTAGATGTGCTGTCAATCCACAATCCAATTTGTAACCGTCTCCTACAATCACGGAGATCGTTACGCCTGTATTGTTTCTACGATTTAAGGGATTCATTACGATCCTACACCACAACTAATATACCAGACTACATCCAAAGTAAAAAGGTAATGTCTTCTTGACTATTTTAAGATTACGTCATTTCCATACAGTTTATATCTCCATATAACTCGACATCTCATCATCACGCCGGAGGGTTTTAGCTGGAGACCACCACGTCTAGTCGTTTGTTCGTGGTTTCAGGTCTTAGTTGCTGGAGATCAACCTATTGTTGGACTAAGGCTGATATGTATCGTTTCCTGCATTATCAGTAGGGCTTCTTAAAGAAGTTGTTAAAACCTATTATGGGAATATGTGACTAATGTTATAAAGATAAAAAACAATCGGACTTCTTGAAGCAAGTTGTTAAACTATTGTTGTTGATGATGACAAATGACAAAATATTTAGAATGAGAACTTTTTTAAATAAAATTGTGTATTATGTAATTGAGAATGTAACTTTCTCAAATTTAGAGGTACTCCAAGTGAAAAAACCCAATCTAAATGACTGGAGATCCCAAGAACTAGATTCAAAGAGAATACCTAACTTTTAAAATACCTGTAGCGTCAATTTGGGGGAATTAACCCCAAGTCCATTCCTATTAGTGACATCCCGAAATGACTAGGATAAGCCTATGACTTAATGATTCTTACGGGTCGAAAATTCGATCGGAGTAATATGGGTTACCTTTAAAAAATTATCTATGTGAGAGAGAAGTGGGGCCGCTTCGAGAAGAATTGTATTAGGCTCAATTCTTATACCTTATAACAGAATCAGGCGTATGTTCAGGACCATGAATGAAAATAAATATGAGAATTGAACTATGTTAGAACGATACTTGTGTCAAGCATATGGCCAACTACACAAAAAGCATAATAATTCAAGGACATCGCGGCTATCGACTTGCGAGTAGAGTAAATATACGTGTACGAGTGAAGGTTCAATGGGCATTCACACACCTATCATATGCAAGTTTTCGTCTGCCGAATTCTATCACCAAACTCGTTATCAATTTTCATGTGTGGGATTGTTGGAAAATATGTATTAAGGAAAGTGTGTTACACAACTCGGGTAATATCAAGACGATCAACCTGCGATTTTCTTCTTGTTTAAGTTTATGTTATAAATCATATTTTAATTATATTGTAATTCTTTTTTTTTTTTTTGCCAGTGATAAGATTTTGTCTGACATATACTTCCTCCGTCCCAGCCCAAATGATACCAAATTTTTGGACACACGGATTAAGAAAAAGTAGGAGAGAGAAAAAGTGGAATAAAATGTTGTGAGTATGAAAAATTAAATAGGAGAGAGAATGAGTGGAAGGAATGGTGATTTGATTGGTGTTGTGAGTGTAAAAGTAAAATAGGAGAGAGAATGAGTGGGAAAAATAGTAAAAATTTCCTTCCATTTTGGGCAGTCTTCATTGAGCTGGGACAAACCAAAAAAAAAAATAAGACTCCATTGGGCTAGGTCGGAGGGAGTATAAGATTGTACTTCTCTACATATATTTATATATTTTCAGTAATTTCGAAATATAAAACCCATTTATGCTTTAATGACCAGTACATGTTAATAATACTCCCTCCGTCCCAAAATTTATATATACTCTCTCCGTTCCACGTGAATGAAAACTTATTTCTATTTTGGTCCGTTTCACGTAAATGCAAACTGTCTAAAATGGAAACAAATTTATTATTTTATATTCACCCTACCCCACCCACTCATTCTCTCTCTTCATTTTCCACCATACAATTTATTCAATCAACCTACTATTAACTCCACTCATTCTTTCTCTTCATTTCCTACCACACATTTTCATTATCTTAATAATATTTCTTAGTTATTGTGCCCACCAAAATAGTTTACATTCACATGGGATGGAGAGAGTATTTTTCATTTGAGAAACATTTTGAAAATGTTTTTTTATATAACGTTAAAAGATGCATAAACATTCTTGCTAAACTTTTAATTTTGTAAGTATATAATGAAGATTGAATTTTTATTGGTTTTTTATTTAAAATATTCAAGGTCAAAGTTATTTAGAAATAAATATTTATTTTAGGACAAAATTTTTAGAAAATAAATATTCATTTTAGAACGAAATGAGTAAATTGCATATCATATATATACACTCACAATCTATAAATAAAGAGTAGGTCTAGGGAGAAACGCGTTTCTTTATAAGTTATGGAGAAACGGGTTTCTGGATATCCAGAAGCTTTGGGATTGATATCCAGAAGTTTTGGGACGGATATCCAGAAAAAAGATTTGAGACCAAATTCAATGCCAAGACTAAATTTCTGATTCTGGATATCACTTTCACAAGGTTCTGGATATCCAGAACATTGAATATGGATATCCAGAAGCCTTAAAACTTATATCCAGAAGCCAATTCTAAATTTTTGGATATCACTTACATAAGGTTCTGGATATCCTTTCAAAGAGTTCTGGATATCCAGAAACCCGTTTCTCCATAACTTATGAAGAAACGCGTTTCTTCCTAGATTTTGGCATAAATAAAATCATTTGATGATTCAACATTTAATGAAACATGATTTGCTTGTTTATACAGTATTAAAATTTTACTATAACTATTATTTTTCAGAAGTATTAAAATTTACTATAACTATTATTTTTCAGAATGAGTTAATTTTGTATGACTAAAAGAAATATTGTGGTAGAATATATATTTAATATTTTTAAAAGAGCAATACTATGGGGGGCTCGCGCACACACATTTATATATCACAAAATGGTCACAATTATTGTTGGAAATATTTGACTGGATGATTCATTGAGTAGTGAGACCTACATACATAATATTCGATTAATTATTTTCTTTGTATATAACCAAAAGAAAAAAAAACCAACAATGGACTCTAATTTTGTCTCAAAATTGTTTTGGTCAAATTTCGACAAGTGATTGTAAATAATCAAATATTTCAAGGAAAGAATTGGGTGCAATGGAATATAGATTTGTGTATGTGATAATCAAAGAACAAAGGAATTTTGACGAGAAAAGCCCTTGAACAAATTGTTCGCCGGCATAAAACCTCAGGAGGATTTGGGACCTACCTTGACCAAAGTTTTACTATGATCGGTGAGTTACAAGCTCGGAAGTACGGAGAGAATTACAAGAGTGTGAGTGTGTGAGAATACATGTGTTTTTCATAATCTCCATACCCCTATTTATAATAAAGGTAAAATAAAAAGATAATAATCAAATTCCTAAAAACTCGGCATGATGGAGTTGCTGAGGAGAAGATTTCGGGCATGACTGTTGATGGTGGTTGGTGAAGAGTCGTGGTTGAACTGGTATGCGCATATGGCTCCTAAAAAATAGCAACCGCAAAACTGCTCCCAAGTTGGTCCGGTTTCAAGATGTTGATGAAGACGTCGAGCCAAGATGTCGGTCCAAGATGTGAAATCAACATGTAAAGTCAACTTGTAAAAAGTCAACTTGTGGAGGTCAAGTTGTAGAGGTCAAGTTGTGGAGGTCAAGTTGTAGAGGTCAAGTTGTAGAGGTCAAGTTGTAGAGGCGTCTTGACATGTTGACCTGCTCAAGATGCCAGTGAAAAATCCGTCCCCAACAAAAATAATTATTTGTTTTGAGAAATTTTGATCCAAAACAATATAATAATTTTTAAAAAATATTTCTTATAATTGAAAGATATAACGTAAGGTTACATATGTAAATATTGTTTTAAAATTATATTATTCAGAATATTTATCAAACTGCGAAACTAACAATTATTTTGGAACGAAAAGAGTAAAAGCTTTTAGTATTAGTATGCTGGTGATGAAAGTGAAGAATCAAAGATGGAATTTAGTGTTAACCACTCATCTCAGAATTCATACTTTTGGAATTGGAATAATATAATTTGGAATACCATCTTCTTTTAAAGTATGCTTGCTTTTAAAATGGTCAACATTGCATAATTACATGATCCAAAGTATATTGCTTCAACTATTAGGAACCTACTAGCTAAAGAACATATGTTCATTTTATGACTCAATCGTTCACTAACTCGGATACCATTATGCCAATAAAAATCTCTATCGATGATATCAGGTATTTTTGGTTCACGCCCACGTAAAATTCTGGATTCCCTTTTCCCGTTATTGTAGACTACTCATAATATTTCATGATGTCTTCCCTATTAATGGATCAAGGGTAATGATTAATTTGATATATGTGAAACTAATCTTACATTAAATTAATTTCAATCATTAATCCGATAGGAAGATTGAAGGTGGAGTGAAACAATGAATCATTTCTATAGCAATCCCTTACCAATAAATTTTCTCTCAACTTTACACCGTTGTGCCCTAATAGATTACAAATTGGACATAACTAAGATATGGTTGGGAAAGAGGCACGACAGTGGTACACCCTAGGTTGCCAGATGTAGGAGCAGGGGACCTCCACGTCGATTGTTCTTGGTCCAACGGCCGAAAGTGATCAAGTGGGGATGGTAACATATGCCCATGGGGGAAGCTTTTTCTCCATTCCTGCAGCTGCCATTAGGGCAACCAATGGAAAAAGAAGCTAGGCCAGAAGAAGATGCTTATCATGATCATGATCATGGGTTGGGTTGGGTTGGGTGGGCCACCACTGCATGCTGTGATTACTGGACCTACACTTTTGAATTCTCCAGAGAAAAAATGGGAGGGGAGGAATCAAATAAGTGTGTGGGTAAGCAATCCACTCTTGAAAAGGAAAGTCCAATTGGACATTAAACAAATGCCCACTTCCACAAAGGGAAGTTCTTTCTATACTGTCCCATAGGGATCAAATACGTTCTGGTTAAGCGTTACATCCGAAGATCAAATAAATGTTTTTTTTATAAGGAAGGTCTTGGATTTAAAATTTATAAATCTCATAGGGGAAAGTTGTATTTCTAGTTTGGTTCTAATTATAGACTAGCTAGACAATAAGAGACACTTATATTGTCAATATTGTAATAGTTTAAGACATTTATTAATAAAAAAATCCAATTTTTTTAAAGATATATGGAGAGGGGAGGGGAGGGGAGGTGAGGGAGTGAATTTGGAATTGTTGCCCCAAGTAATTTGTTGTTTTCATACTCCTATCAACAATTGAAATTAGATCACATTTTTTGATATACGAAATAAATTATCGAAATAAATTAAGCTTAGTCCATCAAACACTCACTTCATTTCGGTCCTCTAACCATAACTAAGAGATATGGTCAAATTTCAATAATCGAAAACATAAAAGCAACAAATTTCTAGAAACACTAGTTTCAAATTCCATGAGAACGTTTTTAAAGATCCCAAACCTCTAATATGAAAATTTGTAAGTGATATAAATGGTAGTCAAGATCAAGTTACATTTATATGGATGGTCAAGATTTGTTGGTTCAAGATAGTGCCCATCATGTCTTACATAGCATAGAACTTTTCAACCACCCAATAGTGTCCGAGATAACTTCATTTCAATCTCTACCTACATCCATCATTTATTAAATTTATAGGAAAATCTAGCACCATATATGGATGTTCTAGATCCAATATTGCTACCTTTGGGTACCTACCTTTGGTGCAATTAAGAGTTGTTATAGATATTATCTTATATCGAAAATTGATAAACCTTGTATGTAAAATATAAAGATTTTGGGCCAATCCACTTAGCATCAATTAATTTTAAGATGGAAACTCATACTTTAACACAATGTCAGAGTGCAAGATCCCAAGTTCGATTCCATCCGATTGCAGCATTATCTGATTTATGTATTTTGGCATACCAAAAAATGTGGCATGTATGAAATTTGGTATGCCCAATAAATATGGCATGTTAGTAATCCCTCCAACGTGGGCAACCGGGTCACACGTGTGGGGAGTGTGAAAGTGAGTTATAATTTTTCATCTATTACTAATGCAATTCAATGGATGAAATTATATCAACTCCAAGCTATTTCTTCTCTATTGGAAGTTGTTGTACATTTGGTTTTTGAAGCATATGATCCCTAGTCTAGCTAGAGTTAACTTTCTTGGCTTTCCTATGAACAACAAATAGTTAGCAACCTTAATTTAAGCAAAATGATTGGCTTAAACACAATCAAATCACCATATAATTAAGTAGATGATTGGATTAATTAAAATTACCACTAAATATCATTACGTCATGTGGATGCATGCATTATGCAACAACGCTTTAGCTAATCACTCTTTATCATTGTAATTAATTAATAAGTACTTGACATTTTTGCACGGAAAGAGCTAAGGGGATCGAATGTGTGACATCCCAACAAACTACGTGTTTTTATACTAAAGGCGAATATTATTGCATATTTAATTGAAAAGCATATATACTTTAAGCTGCTTTACTGCAGAAGAAGATCTTGGCGTGTTTCGTTGCTAAGGGGAGGGGAGTCATGTTGAACTTTGATTGGTTGATCCCTTCACCTTCACCTTCACCTTTAACTTTTTTCAAAGCGAAAAGGGTCTGCCATTACCCTTCTTTCTTGAGCTTTCTTCTTTGATTTGTTGAGCATACTTGACTTCTAACATGTTTTCTAGATCCGTCCTTATTCATATATCTGGCTATGCTAATTGGTAAGAATCTATTTTCTAGAATGTTGATATACTATACCATAAAAATAAACTATAACTAAATATAGTTGTGTGTCGTGATTCTTAAACCGAAATGTCAGTAGGGATTATGCATTCTGATATTGAATAATCCACCCTAGAATTCAACAATGTGCATTTTCAGTTTATAAAGCAAACAGTTCGGGCTCCTCCATGAACATGTATAAATATTGTTACATACCATTTCACTCTATTTTCATCCACTTGTACCTTTATAATCATGATTACTAAAGGTATGGGTAGCAAAAACCAAATTTGCTACGTCGAATACAATTAGCACTAAACGGAATAAAAGTGATGTCCAAGTCAGCCCAATTGGTTGGCCCCAATTCCAAGTCAGCCCAAAGTTTCATCAAACAGAGAGGGTCTATCAAGCTGTCCAAATTCCATCAATCCGTCAATCTATATCAGTCGACCAAGCTCATTGTCCGACCTTTCTTAGCCCCGCCCTAGATTCATCCGATATACGATCCACTCCTTATACTTTCTCTGCTCAGTTAAAGTAAAAAAGTTTAGGTCTACCTCGATCATTCAGGCGGCATCGACCAAACAACACGTGTGTTTACCCACGCCATCAGCTATAACTATCTCCTATAATCTCGTAGACCGTTATGCCCCCATTATCTCCGTGATCTAAGGGATTCGTAAACATCCCATTGTTGGGCCCTACATTTTTCAGTCAATATGTTTATAACTTATACTTAACAACTTGGTACTAACAACTTGAGTTGTTCCATTTACAACTTGGCTTTCTGTAGGTTGGGACGCAGTAACGTTCTTCCTATTTTATAGGGCACGTGTCACAAGAAGCAAAGATTAAGTCAACAACGTTTCTTCAGCAATGGATCTTATCTTCTCCCTCAAACAATAAATGGCGAATATATCTCTATGTGATCAACCTCTTCCCCGATTTTTTAGGCGCATAATCCTTCTTTGTTAATTAGTTTTATTTTGAGGTATAAAAGGGAGAGATACACTGTATTCGCACACACGTTCTTCACTAGCTTAAGCTCCCTTTTTCATACGCTCTTAGCATTGTAATCTCAAGAGAATTCCTAGTAAACTTTCGGTCCAAGGCGGGAGCCAGATCCTCCCGGGGTTTTATGCCGGCGAACAAGTTGTTCAAGGGCTTTCCCTAGTCAACAAACATCTTGTGTCCATTTCTATTCAACTTGATAATCATTGTACCTAGATTCATATCACTTTAGTCACTTTTCTTCTCATCTAATTCGCTTGTTGAAATTTGACCAAAACAATTTGGCGCCGTCCGTGGGAAACTTTGATTATTTGCGTAGAAATGGTTAATCCTCATCCAGGCGGTCGAGTCGGCCGTTTCCTGTTTCCAATGCCCAAGGCAACCCTCCTCCAAGTGCAGAAGCTGTCAATTTGGAGATAATGTCCAACATGGCGGACATGTTGAAGAAAGTAGGCGATCGGTTGGATGCTCAGGAGCACACGAATACCATGATATTCAATGCCATTGATAGTCTGCGTAAAGGGAAGCAAGCTGAGACTCAAGTATCCACCCCGTTTTCACCTTTACTTCCTAGATCTTTGTTTGGTGCAGGTACAGGACCGAGCCATGTCGGAGATATCCCTATGTCCAACACCTTGCCAGCGGAGAGCACGATTGTGACATCCATTCCAATCGAGCAACCAAGATTCGGCCTACCAGCTAGCTAACCTGCGCTATCATCTTGCTACACTTATGCTACACCCTCAATGGGGAAAACGGGAAGTTTCTTTAACACTTTCGATACTTTCGCACCTCAAGTTAATAATGCTCCTCTTTTCGCAGAGAACCAACTTGTTAAGGAAATGCAAACCATTAAGGAGTTGTTACGAAGCGTGCCTGGAGTCAACTTGCCGTATCACCAAGTCTCTCCAACTTGCTACAATGAGTCTTGTTTTGTGCCAGCAATAGCCAGTGTGGAGATCCCGAAGAAATTCTCAGTCCCTCATATGAAGAAGTATGATGGGAGTACCGATCCAGCAGAACATGTGTTGCTGTATCAGGAATCAATGGATATCATAAGTATCCCTCCTATGTTTAAAGAAGCATGTTTTTGCAGGGGCTTTGGCTCTACTTTGTCAGGACCAGCCTTAAAATGGCTAACAGGGCTTCCTCTAAACTCAATTTCATCTTATGCTCAACTTGTCAATATGTTCATTAATCAGTTTTCATGCAACAGGGCATTTGACAAGTTGACTAGTGATCTTTATAGAATTGTACAACAGCCTAACGAAAATCTTAAAGAGTATTTGCACAGGTTCAACAAGGAGGCAGTGACTATACCCAACTTGGATGTGTCCACCGCTACGGAGGCATTCCGTATAGGCTTGAAGAAGAGCTCATTGTTTTACAACGAGTTGGTGATGACCCCTGCGAAACAACTTGAAGAAATCAGAACCAGGGCCTTGCCTTACATCAGATTGGAGGAAGATAGCTTGGCGATGGGGAAGTCAACTGGGAGGACCCCTACTCCTCTATTTGAGCCTTCTGACAGACGACCGGATTCCCATCACTATAAGTCCAACAGGGGCAAACCCCCTGTTAAAACTGAACCCTCTAGAATTCATGTTGTAGATGACGATCAGGAAGGTGATGATAATGATTATCCACAAATTTCTGAATATTGCTTTTCTGTGGACATTGCAGGAATCTTGTGCGCCATGGGAAATCTTGGAGATAAGGCAAGATGGCCCAAGAAGAATGACCAGTCAACAACTTGGAAGGACAAGTCCAAGTGGTGCGCATTTCATGAAGATTTTGGGCACACCACCGAGAACTGTTTCGCCTTGAGGAAGGAGATTGCTCATTTATTGTCCAAGGGTCTTCTCAAGGATTTGTTGGGCAAGAAGAGGGTCAGGAGTGAATCCAAAGAACCTGATTCAGGGGAGCAGTCTAGACCCGAGAAAGTTGCACCCCCTCCAGCCACCAAGGTAGTGAATGTTATCTCAGGTGGGTCTCATATTTGCGGCACAACTTACTCTGCCGCCAAGCGTCATGCCAAAAGCTTTAAAGAAGATCAATCAGAATTGCCTTCAAGGCGTCGTGACTTCACAGATGGTCATGTTATTTCCTTTGAAGATGAAGATAAGGACAACACGTTGGACCCTCATCATGATGGTCTAGTTGTTCAGGTGCAGATTGCTAATTGTGTGGTCAAGCGGATTCTGATCGATGGTGGCAGTTCGGTCAACATCATCTTCACTCATGCTCTTGAAGATATGGGCATCCCTCTGTCCGAAGTAGTGAAGAATTCATCCGTACTGGTAGGGTTCAGTGGTGAGGTGAAGCAAACAGTCGGAGAGATCAAGTTGCCCATCTACCTGGAGGGTATGAATTCCATGGAGAGGTTTTGTGTGATTGAGTGCTCTTCCTCGTACAATGTTATATTGGGAAGACCTTGGATCCACAACATGAAGGCCGTGCCATCAACTTACCATCAATGCGTCAAGTTTCCAACACCTTGGGGTGTTGCCAAGTTGAAGGGAAATCAGCAAGTCTCTAAAGAATGCTACAAGATCAACATGAAAGCAAGCTCGACCCTCGGCAAGCATAGCAATTAAAGAAAAGGCCCGGGACATTCTTGAAGCAGTGGAGCACGATACAAAAAGCGTTCATGTGATGCATCAAATCCTGAGGCCCAAGTGCAAGTTGGGATAGACCTACCGTCCGAAATCGAAGAGGAATTGATCGAGTTCTTGAAAAGCCAGAAATGTTGTTTCGCTTGGAAACATGAAGACATGACAGGGATAAGCAAGGATATTATTACTCACAAGTTGAACATCGATCCGACCATCCGTCCTGTCCGTCAAAAAAGAAGGAAGTTTGCCCAGGAGCGGAACCAGATCATAAAGGATGAAGTTGAGAGGCTTCTGAAGTCCAAGATGATCAGAGAAGTTCAGTACCCAAGGTGGTTGGCTAACATTGTAGTGGTGGAGAAGAAGAATGGCAAGTGGCGAGTATGCGTGGACTTCACCGACTTGAACAAGGCCTGTCCGAAGGATCCATTCCCTCTCCCTCATATTGATTCTCTAGTTGATGAGACAGCCGGCCACGACATCTTGACATTCATGGATGCATCTTCCGGGTATCAACAAATTCAAATGGAGCCTTCAGACCAAGAAGATACAGCATTCATGACTCCAGAAGGTATATATTGTTATATTTCTATGCCCTTTGGTCTTAAAAATGCAGGGGCAACCTATCAAAGGTTAGTGAACAAAATGTTCAAAGACCAACTTGGCAAGACGATGGAGGTCTACATAGACGATATGGTGGTCAAATCCAAGCACATTGAGGATCATGTGGAGCACCTTGCTGAGGCATTCAACATCTTGAAAGCCTTCAACATGAAGCTCAACCCGGCGAAGTGCAACTTCGGTGTTAGAGCAGGTAAATTCTTGGGATATATGGTGACCAAGAGGGGAATCGAAGCAAGTCCCGAACAAATCAAAGCCATTCTCAACTTGGAATCCCCTAAGAACATCAAGGACGTACAAAGGTTAACAGGTAGAGTAGCAGCTTTGAATAGATTTATATCCAAATCGTCTGATAAGTGCAGGTTATTCTACGAAGTATTAAGAAAAAACAAACTTTTTCAATGGGTCGACCAACATGAAGCGACCTTCAAACAACTTAAAGAATACTTGATGACGTCACCCCTACTTGCCAAACCCGAACATGGTGAGCATCTTTATTTATATTTAGCTGTATACTGAAAATCTTTGTTAGTGCGGTATTGGTGAAGGAAATCCAAGGTGAACAACATCATGTTTACTATGTAAGTAAGTCTTTATTAGATCTTTGAAACAAGGTACTCTCATCTTGAAAAATTAATATTAGCCTTAACTACTGCCGCTACCAAATTACGTCATTATTTTGAAACACATTCCATAACCGTTAGAACTAATTATCCTATGAGAAATGTGTTGAGAACCCCGAGTTGTCGGGCGGAGTTGGCCAAGTGGTCGGTCAAGTTGAGCACGTATGATATTTCATACGAGCCGAGAACTGACCATCAAATCGCAGGCCCTAGCCGATTTCGTAGGCGACTTCGGTCAAGTTTGCGGCTGAGGTAGAACTGGAAGTGCAACAACTTGAAGGTAAAACTATTCCTCGATTTTGGACATTGTTTACAGATGGAGCCTCAAATTCCAAAGGGATTGGCTTGGGAATAGTCCTAAAATCCCCTCAAGGTGATATCATACCTCAAGCTGTATCTTGTGAATTCAGTGCAACAAATAATGAAGCTGAGTATGAAGCCCTAATCATGGGTTTAACTACAGCTTTGAATCTGAATATTACACATTTAAATGTATTTGTTGACTCTCAATTGCTAGCTAACCACTTTAATGGCAGTTATATGGCGAAACATTCCAAGATGACTCTGTACCTCCAACATGTTAAGGCTTTAGCTTCGAAATTTCTATCATTCTCTTTGGAACAGGTCCCTAGAGAAGAGAACACAGAAGCAGACGCCTTGGCTAACTTGGGTTCAACTTGCAAATCAATGTTGCATTCTAGTATACCAATTATTTATGTTAAGTACCCGGCAATAGACCAAGTTGAGGAAATTCAAGTGGTTACGCCACCTACTGGGGCACCAGATGCTAAACCTTCTTGGACCCAACCTGTAATTGAGTTTCTTCAACTTGGAACTATTCCACCTGATGTTAAGAATGTTAGATCTTTTAAGATTCGTACTTCGACTTTCGTTTTGATAGATAATGTGTTGTTTAAGAAGTCTTTTGCAGGACACTACTTGAGATGTGTCGATAATGATCAAGTTGAAGTGGTGCTTAAAGAAATCCATGAAGGAATATGTGGGAACCATTCTGGAGGAAAGGCATTAGCATCCAAGGCCCTCAAGACGGGATACTATTGGCCAACCATGCGTCGAGATGCCATGAGCTACGTACAAAAGTGTGATGCCTGCCAAAGACACAGCAACATCTTGCATCAACCTGCCGAGCCTCTACATCCTATAGTCTCATCTTGGCCTTTCATGCAGTGGGGCATGGATATTGTAGGCAAGTTGCCTAAAGCTCCCGGAGGCAAAGTGTTCAGGTGGGCTCTCACCGATTATTTCGTGAAATGGATCGAGGCAGAAGCTTATGTACAAGTAAGAGATAAAGAGGTAATTTCATTTTTAAAGAAAAATATCATTAGCAGGTTTGGTGTACCATCGGAGATTGTATGTGACAACGGGTCACAGTTCATAAGTAAGAAGACCAGGGACTTTTGTACTCGCTGGGGCATCAAGTTAGTCATGTCGACACCTGTCCACCCTCAAGCCAATGGCCAGGCTGAGTCAAGCAACAAGTTGATCATCAACAACTTTAAAAAGCGTCTAGATCAAAAGAAGGGAAAGTGGGTTGAGGAATTACCACTTGTGCTATGGGTAGATAGAACTACTCCTAAAGGAGCCACAGGTAGAACTCCCTATTCTTTAGTATACGGAGCTGAAGCTGTAATTCCAGTTGAAGCGACAGTCCCCACAGCAAGGTACGGCTTATTAACTCAAGATGAAAATAACCTCTTGCTAACTCAAGATTTAGATACAATTGATGAGATCAGGGATTTAGCCAAGATAAGGATGGCAGCTTATCAGCAGCGAATTGCTAGGTCTTACAACAAGAATGTCAGAGTTAGAAGGTTCCAGGTTGGTGATTTAGTTTTAAGGAAAGTATTTCAAAATACAAGAGAATTGAATGCAGGTAAGCTGGCTCCCAAGTGGGAAGGCCCATATCTCATCGATGCCGAAGCTGGCAAAGGTGCATACTGGTTGTCAACCCCAAGTGGAGACAGAATCCCTAGAAGTTGGAACGCTATCCACTTGAAACTTTATTTCATGTAAGTCTAGTTATAACTAGACTCCTCAGGTACGGTTTAAATTTATGTCGAGTTCAATTACGCATTTCAATTTTTTACTCTTATTAAAACATTACTTAACGCCCAACCCTAACATGAATTTGTTTTGCGAGGTGCAACTTGAACAAACGGAGTAGGCTCAACATGTTGACACGCCAGTACGGCTGATACTTGTTGAGACCTAAGCTGGAACAGGACAAACATGTTGACACGCCATACGGGCCGATACATGTTTGAGCACGAGGAAGACAAAGGTCAAGCATGTTGACACGCCAGTACGGCTGATACATGTTTGAACCTGAGGAAGAAAATTTCAACATGTTGACACGCCAGTACGGCTGATACATGTTGGAATTCTAGCTGGAGAGGGATAGAACTTGTTGACACGCCAGGACGGCTGATACTTGTTCTATCTCTTCAAACGAATTACCTCTGATCAAAGGTACTTATGGTTAAAAGATATTCATCTTTTCTTACGAATTAAGGTTTTGACACCTTCGCCTGGGCGCACGTTTTCACACTTCTTCAAGTTGTGAACTATTGGTTGTAACATTTTCATGTTACCTACGGTTTATAACATTTACATGTTATCTAAAGAACAAACAAGCGTCTCTCAGAGACATAAGATACTTTGCTAAAAAACCATTAAGTGTTTTCCAAAAGATTTTTTGCAAACTAAAGGACAAGTTGGATAAGCCAACAAGTCCCTAAAAACCTAAAAAGCTTGGAGTACTAGACCAACCTAGTACCCCAAATAAATTGTCTCGGCTCTTATGAGCCATTACAAACTAAAAAACCTTGTTTTTTGGGGACACTCCCCCCATTTGTTGTACCGATAGAGGTACACAAATAAAGCAAAAATTGTTTTTTCATCCAAAAATACCCAAAAACTTTAAAATGTTTTTTAAACTTAGTGGCCTGCTGCCGCCGGTGTTGTGTTTTCCCCTTGGTCGTTGGGTGTAACCATAATGGTGTTCAGATCCTTGTTGGCATCATCAACTAGGGCTTCCAAGGCCGCGGAGTTCACTTCTTCTGCATCCGCTGGCTCCCCAATATGGTCCCCCAAAACTTTTCTCTCGTCCTCCAGGTTCCAAGTTATGGCTTGCCCATTTTTATATTCTTCAATCATCTGAATTTGAGCCTCTAACAAAGTCTTGGTGGCATGAAATTTAAAGTTTCCCTCCGCAGCCGCAAGTTCTTTCATGTGAGCCTTGTTCTCAGCCCTGATGGCTTCCACTTCTTTTTCTAAGCGTTCAAAATCCTTCCTCAAACCTTCCATTTCACCAGCGTGCTTGTTTGCTTCCTTCTTCCACTTCTCCACTTCCTTGGCACTTTTTGTGGCCTCCTTCTTCGATTCTGCAACCTCATGACTGAGCCTAGCCGCCTTGATCTTCAATGCATCAATGTGGGCCACAATAGGGATCATAATTTCCTGCATAAAAGGAAGCATTAATATTCTATCAAACTCCTTGAAAAAACTCAAAGGTCCCTTCATCTTTACCTTCTCAACAACAGCTCTGAACTTTTCTCCTAACTTTCCCATATCCATGTCACCACTTGTATCTGTGGTTTCAGCATCCACTAGCTTTCTCTTCTTCGCATCCCCCTTCTTCTTGGATGCAATCATATCGGAGCTAGCCACAACAGACACTGGGGTGGGGGGTTTACTATCTTGCCTTGCTAAACTCTTTGCTCTAGCCGCAGCAAGTAAGCCAGCAGCACTAACGGTGTCCTTAGAGAAGGTGGCTGCAAAAAGGTTGAAAAGTTAGAACGAAACAAAGGAATTAGAACAAGTTGGAGATAGGCAAAGATTTCAGGTATTTAATTAACCTGTAGACATCTGGATGGGCTCAGATAAAGTTTCTTCAAGATTTGTTTCTTGGGCTTCTTCAGGACCAACTTCCTCGTCTTGATCTGCAACAAATTGAACTGGTAGTACCTTAAAAGTTCTCACTAACAGGTCCAAATCATAAATCTTGCTCACATTCTCCTCCGTGTTGTCCTTAAAAGGAAAGAGCACATCGAATTTCGCAACTAAGCCAAAGAGAAAATTGGAGAATTAGTTACATGAGTTATTAGGGAGAATTATTAGAATTAGAAAATTTGCCTATACTACCTTGGGACCTCCATTTGAAGTTGGCACCCTCATCCTTCACCAGGGTGCTCTTCTTGGCGAAAAAGAATTTGTTCTTCCACCCTCTATCGGCGGTATCAACATTGTCATTTAGAAAGGACATCCTACCAGCTTTAACCCTAAAGCCATACCTCCCTAAACCAAAACTCCTAATTTCATTTGTGAGAGCGAATTCCTCTAAACCTATTTCCAACTACGTTTACGCATTTAACCTTACGAGGGTTTGTAGGCTTCTCCAACCTTGGGGCATAAGTTGGGCATAGTTAAGTTTGGTAGCAGCAAAGAACTTGGTGATTAAGATCGGGAAGGGGAATTTCAAACCAATAGTGAAGGGGTATTCGGGGAAACATACCCATTCAGGGGAATAACATTCTGGGGTTAGGTCAAGGTGGGTAAAAAACTCAGTTTCATATGCCATGGCATGATTCTTCTTGATGATTTCTAAATTAGTAGCAGGGATTCTACACTTCTCTTTTTCAGGGTTCTTCAACATGTTTTGGGTGAGAAAACCCGCGGGCAAACCCTCTCCACTCTCGATTAAAGTCACCGCCTTTCTCTTCCCCATTTTTTCAAACTTAAACAGAAAATCAAAGATGGAATTGAAAAGAAAAAGAAACTCACCGTCAATCTCTACTTGATTTTCCTTTCCAAACCGTCTTCTCTGGTCCCTCTTCTCGAAATCTTTGTGAAAGTAACGTTTTGAAAAAGAAAGTTGGAACAGGAGTCTGTGTATTTATGGAGGTTGAGAGTGGTTGGGACTATAAAACAAATAAATCTTTTTGCCTCGGGAAACTTCTTAAAACCGTCCCATCGCGTCCCTTTTAAACCGTCGTTCTTTTCTTTCTTATTTTGGCAAACTTTTTGAAATTCTTTTGTCTCTTTCTATTCTTCATTTTAAAATTCAAAAAGTTTGGGGGCAATTGTTGGGCCCTACATTTTTCAGTCAATATGTTTATAACTTATACTTAACAACTTGGTACTAACAACTTGAGTTGTTCCATTTACAACTTGGCTTTCTGCAGGTTGGGACGCAGTAACGTTCTTCCTATTTTATAGGGCACGTGTCACAAGAAGCAAAGATTAAGTCAACAACGTTTCTTCAGCAATGGATCTTATCTTCTCCCTCAAACAATAAATGGCGAATATATCTCTATGTGATCAACCTCTTCCCCGATTTTTTAGGCGCATAATCCTTCTTTGTTAATTAGTTTTATTTTGAGGTATAAAAGGGAGAGATACACTGTATTCGCACACACGTTCTTCACTAGCTTAAGCTCCCTTTTTCATACGCTCTTAGCATTGTAATCTCAAGAGAATTCCTAGTAAACTTTCGGTCAAGGCAGGAGCCAAATCCTCCCGGGGTTTTATGCCGGCGAACAAGTTGTTCAAGGGCTTTCCCTAGTCAACAAACATCTTGTGTCCATTTCTATTCAACTTGATAATCATTGTACCTAGATTCATATCACTTTAGTCACTTTTCTTCTCATCTAATTCGCTTGTTGAAATTTGACCAAAACACCCATATCGTTACTATATATGTTAGACCACATCCTACGTGAAAAGGTAATGTCATCTTGGCTATTTTGAGATTAAGTTATTTCCATATATTTTATACAACTTCATAGCTCTATATCCCATCATCACGCCGAAGGGTATTAGCCGAAAACCATCCCGCCAAGTCGTTTGTTCGTAGTTTTATGCTGAGGCGGGAGAGTCATTCAAAGGGTGGCGGCTAGAGTTGACAACAACAAGGGGAAAAACAGAACTAGGGCGACTGAAAGTGTCCCCGAAAACTTCACTCCCCTCACAGTTAGTCAGACATATCATTAACAATGTTGATTTGGCTTCCCCCATTCCTATGAATCCTCAAAACAAGTTTAAGCGAGATAACGGTAAGTATTATGAGTACCACAAGGACACGAGCCATAACACGGAGGATTGTATGATTCTGAAGAGGATCATTCATAAATGGGTGAATGAGGGTAGACTGGATAGATTTGTGAAGGGAGATCGTCCCCCAGTTGGGGATCGACATGCTAGAGGGATAGCCGAGGCAAGGCAGCCTAGGATGATATTGGAAGTAATCGCTGAAGAGATGAGTAACACCTCCCTCAAACATAAAATTTTTCAGCTAAGCAAAGCCCCTTACATTCCACCACGGAGTTGTGTCCAAGAGGAGGTTATCAGCTTCTACCCTTACAAGTTAGCGACTAGTATGGCAGCAAGGGAACAAAGTTTAATCATCCCGATCTACAACTACACTTCTAGTAGGATCTTGATAGACACTGGAGCGTGCAAGGATATTCCCTACTACAAAACTTTCCTAGAGATGGGCCTTATGGATATTAGATTGTCACCTTATTCATGTCGATCAGAAGGCTTCACTAGCCACAGAGGCGATGCCAAGGGTCAAATAGAGCTCGAGGTAGATGTGGGGCAGCATCCTTTGAGAACTACGACCAAGGTAACTTTTGTTGTTATTGACGTAATGAGTGAATACCATGCTATATTGGGAATTCCTGGACAGGTCGAGTTAGGAATGAAACCCTCAATTCCCCATCAAAGGGTCAAGTTCTCCACCCCCTGGTAGTCGAATGTGTATTAGGAACAACAAGAGAGTATCTTGACCATGTTCTTCTTATGTCCAAGAAGAAAAGGGAACTCGAGGTTGAGACTCCAGAGACAAGTTGAAAATTCTCCAAGATAGTCACTACAACCTCAAGGCTAGAAACCATCAAGTGTGTGGATGAGGAAATGAATTTAGTGCAACATGAGGTGACATATACCTCACCTGACATAGTTATGATGGAGGCTACACGTACCTCAGACAACACAGGAAATGCAGCTGATACAGTTTTGATTGACCAAGTCGCCATTGGCGTCCTATGTCTCTCAGTCAACCAAAACTCAGGTGTCACCAGTAATGAAATGGCTACCGAGCTAGATGGCATTGATTGAAGTGGAGGCTCTACACCTTGGAGCAGAGGAAAGGAAGAGAGTTAGGGAAATTGTTAATGTTAGATCATGTGTTGTCATGAATGTTATCCCAAGTATTGCAAACCAGTGTTGCCACAAGTAGGGGTGTTCACGGTCCGGATTGGTTCGGATTTTATCAAAATTAAAAAAAAAATAGGATCGGACCAATTGTTTGATTCTGCCTAAATTCAGGACCAGGACCAGACCATTACATTACAGGACCAGTCACATTGGTCCGGTTTCAATGGTTCGGTCCATGTCCAGTTCCATCGGTTCCACAAGTTACACTATTATATATTTTTTCTAAAGATAAAACATGCAACAACTATTTTTTTCATGAAACAAAAATATAGGACGATTACATAAACAAAGTTCAAATAAAAATATTCAGACATACAGCAAATTAACTGAAATAGAGGAACAAAGTTCAAATAAAAATATAGGACGATTACATTACATGAATAAATGAGAAAAATCAATGAGACCGGATAAAAAACCTTTGTTTCCTAGTAAATTATTCAGTACTCTGTTTCGAGTATCCCATCAATGAGACCAAACTCCATTGCCTGTAGAAAGACCATAAGAAATAGGTTATGAATTAGCTTTGCTAGGCATTAGGAATAAAATCATGAAGATAGAACTATCTATGGGTGTATATATATACAAGGCTGGCATAAAATCATTAGCACGAATCCATCTTTGGATATATATCCTTAAGTTGCATTCTTTAAAAAAACATAATCATCCACATCACTTGCGCCCCCCCCCCCAATGCTAGTGTACCCTTTAGCTATTCGAGTACAACTACATAAAAATTGCAGTAAAGTAGAAAGCTATAAACACGAGAAGGTGCATTTGTAGATGGTGGTGCCTTGGTTGGACAGCTGAGTCGAAATCAGGGTGCCGCCATGGAAAATCAATTTGATTTCTAGGGTTGAGAATTGAGATGAGAGAAAGACGAGAGAGGGAAAAAGCGTAGAGAGAAAGAGAAGGATAGAAAACCAAACGACGGAAATGAAAGAGATATAATAGGGTTAGGGTTTTTGTAAATATCTTGTAATGTCGCTGGACATAGCAAAATTATTTTATTTTTTTTGGAAAGTAGGAATTTGAAATTATGAATAAATAAATAAATATATATATATATATATATATATATATATATATATATATATATATATATATATTATACATAATATATACATAATCGGTTCGGTCCAGGTTCGGTCCAGGACCATATATATTTTTTCAAAAACCAAGACCAACCCAAATAATCGGTTCCATATAAATTTGGGACCAGAACCAAACCAATTCTATTGGATTTGTCCGATTTTCATTGGTCTGGTTCGGTTCTATCGGTCCGGTCCGGTCCGTCGGTTTTTTTGTTCAGCCCTAGCTACAAGTGTTGCCATTTGGATTTGGCAACACTGAAATAGTTACTGTATTTTTCACAAATAATAATGTGTAAATTAATGTTTTAATATCAGTTGTTAGTCTGCTTAAAATGAGCTTGAATAGGTCATCAGAAACTGTCCAGGCATGATTCACGAAGAAGGAGAAGAAAATTAATATATAAACATGTGTTTATATGATTAATTAATGACCAAGCAAAATGAGATATTATTCAGCTATTCAGGGGGAGATCAATTCTGAGTACAAGGCATCTACAGCTGAGAGGTACAAGCAAGAGAAGCCAAAGAAGACTAAGTCTCCTACAAATGAGGCGAGATGGCTAAAATGGAGAAAACAACTTCAAGGCTGTTAGCTGATCATTTTGAGTAGGCTCCAAGTTTTGGAGGCCTATAAATAGTGCAGTGGATCTTCATTGAAGATCATCCAATTCAGAAAACGCAAATCTGCACAAGAAATAGAATTCTGCTCTTAAGTGTTGCCATTCAGTGTTGGCAACACTCAGTCCGACACTCGAGAGTTTCATATAGATTTTCATATTTTTGTGAGGTTTTGAGTATTCATTTTCAGAGAGAGTTATTTATATATTGTTCCTTGAGTTAATGATTGTTTATCATTAAAGGAACTTCTTTGACCTTGTATTGAATTCATATTATTAATAGAAATGTCTTTCTCTCCTGGCACCCATCAAGTTATATATTTATATAACTTGATAAAAAATTATATTCTTGTATATTGTTTTTATTCTTCCGCTGCAAATTAGATTTATTTCTATTTATTTGTGTTTTTCTAGAATTGGTGTGTGTTGTTGTTAGTGTTGCCAACACTAAGGATAACACTTGTGAGTTTCGTCTCACTTTGTGAGTTTCGTCTCACTTGTTCTAAGCCATAGACAATTTCAATTGGTATCAGAGCCTAGCACTTGATATACTAAGTGTTTAGATCATTTTGTCATGGCTTATGATCCTGCCAACCCTAATCAAAAGAGATTACCGGTTTTAGATGGACCAAATTATGCTTATTGGAAGATTCGCCTTCGCTCGCATATCAAATCAATTGATCTTCGAGCTTGGCAATCTATTTTATATGGTTATTCTTTTCCATTACTCCTTCCGGATGAAGATGGTGACGTTCAAGTCAAACCTGAATCCGAATGGACACTTGAAGAAAATAATCTTGCTAGTTTCAATGAAAAGGTATTAAATGCTATCTATGAATGGGTTGACATGCATATGTTAAACTCATTCAAAATAGTCCCTCTGCAAAGGATGCTTGGGATACTTTACAAAGATTTTGTGAAGGAGATGGTAGTGTCCGAGAAACAAAGCTTAGAAGTCTCACTAGTAAATTTGAAAGATTAAGAATGGGTGAAAACGAAGACATCTCGTCTTATTTTGAAAAGTTGATTAATATTTCAAATGCTTGTCAAGTATTAGGGGAACCTTTTACAAATAAACAACTTGTCTCAAAAGCTAATCGTACTCTTCCCGAACGTTTTAATATTAAAGTTTCAGCTATTGAAGAGGCCCATAATCTTTCAACTATGGACATTAACTCCTTAATGAGCATTTTGAAAAACTTTGAGATGAATCTCAATGAACAAACCGAGGCTTCAAAAGGCAAAAATGTTGCCTTAAAAGTCGAATCTTCGGACACATGTGTGGATGATGAAGATGAAGCCTTCGAGGAGCTAGATGAAAATACTAGTGTAGCTTTACTTGCAAAGAAATATAATTCCATGCTTAGGAAATTTAACAATGTGCAGGTAAAGGCTAAAGATCAATCGGCCAAAACACCTAGTTTTGTGCCAAGGAGAGGTCCTCCTCCAAATTAAAAGGATACCCCACCTAGGCGTGCATCCTCGGAAAAGATTCGATCCGATCCTAAATACAATGAATCTATTCAATGTCATGCTTGTTCCGGTTGGGGTCACTATGCCAATTAATGTGCTAATACATTGAGAAAGGCTGGCAAAAATTTGTGGGTATCTCTTAGTGATGGAGAGGAGGAAGGAACGGAGAAAGATGAAAAGACGGAGCAAGTGGTCATGATGGCCACGGTAGAGGAGCTGCCTTCGACAGAAAGTGTTATCTCAAGTGTTGTCCCAGATTTGACAACACCTGACATAACACTTGTGACTTCTTCAGAAAATGTTGCCCCAAGTGTCGTCCAGGAAATGGCAACACTTGACACAACACTCAGCAGGTATGATTCTTTAAATGATATTTGCTTGCATGATTCGGTTGGTTAAAATTCAGAGGAGTCTATAGAAGATGATCTTTGTAAAGATGAGCTCATTCAGGAATTAAAAAACCTCTATAAGTCCCTCCTCGTGGAATGGAAAAAGGAGAACAAGATGGTGGTTTTCTTGAAAAAGGAAAATCATGATCTTAAAAACTCCTTGACTCGGCTGGAGGTTCAACTCAGTAGGAGAGATTTGGATCTTGATAAACTCAAGGCCAAACTCAACCTAGCCGAATCCACCTTCAAAAAACTCAACACAAGTTCATTCAAATTGGATGAAATACTCAAATTGAGTAAGCCTCTGAAAGCTGGTCTTGGGTTCCAAGAATCACTAGAAAGTATTACCTCTTCCTTGTTTGATGTTGAAACTGAAAATTGTTTTGTAAAAGAGCGTGTCAAGGAAAAGGGTAGTACTCCTAGTGATACTTCTGATCAATCCAATGAATGTGGATACTGTCGCTGAGCACTGGACATATAAAATCGATTGCTTTTTCTTCAAAAAAATGTCCAGTCTTCAAGTGTTGCTCAAGTGTCGCCAAATTCTCAGGGCAACACTCAAGACAACACTGGTGAACAGAAATTCAGATTTTCAAAAAAGGCTTGGTTACCCAAGGAAAAACTGAAATGCTATGTTGTTTACACAGCTTTAAGGACTAACGTTTCAGGAACTTGGTACTTAAATAGTGGTTGTTCACGTCATATGACGGGTACAAAATCATTCATAACAGAGTACCAACCTATTCAAGGAGGCTCAGTAACTTATGGTGGTGGAGGCAAGAGTGAAATAGTTGGAAAAGGAACACTGAACATTGTTGGTTTTCCTTCTTTAAAAAATGTCTTGGATGTAGATGGTCTTCTTGCTAATCTAATTAGAATTAGGCAATTATGTGATGACAATTTGGAGGTAAAATTCAATAAAAATACCTGTGAAGTGTTTGATAATACTAACCATTGTGTCATGACTGAAATAAGATCAAGTGATAATTGCTACCTCGTTGGTAATAAACCAGTGTGCAATTTGATAAAACTTGATGATATAAGGTTATGGCATCAAAAGTTAGGTCATTTTCATTATAGGAATCTTGAGAAGATTATCAAACACAATGCCGTCAAAGGTGTTCCTAAACTAAACCTCAAAGACACCGTGATGTGTGGTGACTGTCAAAAGGGTAAACAGACTCGTGTTACTCACAGTATTGGATAACACAATGAGCAACACTCAGGAACAACACATTGTTTTCAGCTTCTACATATGGACTTGATGGGTCCTATTGAGATAGAAAGCTTGGGAGGTAAGAAGTATGTTTATGTGATAGTTGATGCTTTTTCTAGGTTTACTTGGGTCTATTTATTAAGAAAAAAATTTGAAACTTTTGATAAGTTTACTCACTTAGTCTCTAAAATCAAAAACATGTTTTGTTCTCCTATTTTTCGAATAAGGTCAGATCATGGTAGAGAGTTTGAAAACCTCTCCTTCTCTACATTTTGTAGTAAAAAGGGGATACACCATGAATTTTTAGCACCTAAAACACCACAACAAAATGGTATTGCTGAAAGGAAAAATAGGACTTTGATGGAGATGGCTCGTGTTATGCTAATTGCTAGAAATATTGCCAAAGGTTTTTGGGCCGAAGCATTAAACACAGCATGTCACCCTACGAATAGAGTTTTCTTAAGATACGGTACAACTATGACACCCTATGAGATTTTAAATGGAAAGAAACATACGGTTCACTATTTTCACGTGTTTGGGTGTTTGTGCTACATTAATGACCGGGAATACTTAGGAAAACTAGATTCCAAGAGTGACAAAGCCATCTTTCTTGGCTACTCTCAAAACAGTCATGCTTATCGAGTCTATAATTTGAGGTTAAAAGTGATTCAAGAATCGATAAATATTGAATTTAACAATTACTTGAGTGCTACAGGAGAACCAGCTGTACCTCTGACCTTGCTAGAAGAAGTCGAACAGAGGGCTGAAATAGAAACTGATTCGACCAGTACAACCATAGATTCAAATGTTGCCCCGAGTGTTGCCCCTGAAACGGCAACACCTGAGGCAACACAGGAGAACAGAACAGTGGCTGGAAATTCTGAGAGCAGTGACTCAGAAGAAGGAGATGGATTGGTGTACCATCAAGGCAGGAGAGATCCCCCAGCTCGAATTAGAAATTATCATCCCATTACTCAGGTAATTGGTGATGTTAATGAAGGGGTTCGAACAAGAAATAAGGAGCCAGTTGACTACAGAGATATGGTTAGGTATGTGTGTATGCCCTCCATATACTCCAAGGTAAAACACTCCTGTTTCGTTTTCTCTCTTGAACCAAAAAATGTGATTGAGGCTTTAAATGATAATTTCTGGATACAAGCTATGCAAGAAGAGCTTGAACAATTTACCCGTAACGAGGTTTGGTGTTTAGTTCCACGTCCTTTACATACAAATATTATTGGAACTAAATGGATTTACAAAAACAAATATGATGAATTGGATAATATTGTTTGTAATATGGCTCGTCTTGTGGCTCAAGGATATACACAAGTGGAAGGAATCGACTTTGACGAGACCTTTGCACCTGTGGCTAGAATTGAGTCAATAAGACTTCTTCTTGCTATAGCCTGCTACCTTAAAATCACATTGCACCAAATGGATGTTAAAGCAGCTTTCTTGATGGGTACTTAGATAAAGAGATCTATGTTGAGCAACCTAAAGGGTTTGAAGACCCATTCCACCCAGATCTTGTATACAGACTTGAAAAAGCCTTATATGGCTTGAAACAAGCTCCTCGTGCATGGTATGGGCGTCTAACAAGTTTCCTTCTTGAATATGGGTTTGTTAGAGGAGAAGCCGATAGGACATTATTTATTCTTAGGAAAAATAAAGAGCTTGTCATTGCTCAGATCTATGTTGATGACATAGTTTATGGCTCCACATCTAAAACGTGTTTACAAAATTTTGTGGAAGCTATAACATCAACTTTCGAGATGAGCATGATAGGTAAACTTAATTATTTTCTAGGATTGCAGGTGAAATAGTCAGATGATGGAATCTTTATCTCTCAGAGCAAGTATGCTAAGAGTCTGGTGAAAAGGTTTGGATTGGAGAGTGCAAAGAGCTCAAAAATACCTATGGGATCATCTCTTAAGGTAACCAAAGATCAGGCAGGGGAGAATGTTGACCCAACTCTGTATAGATCCATGATAGGTAGCCTTCTTTATCTTACTGCCAGTTGTCCCGACATTATGTTCAGCGTAGGTGTAGGTGCTAGATATCAGTCTGCTCCTAAAGTTTCTCACCTAAATGTTGTCAATAAAATCATTAAATATGTGTCCGGAAAAAGTGAATTAGGGATCTGGTTCACCAAAGACACTAATACCAACTTGGTTGGTTTTAGTGACTCTGATTGGACAGGGGATATAGATGACAGAAAGAGCACTAGTGGGGGTTGTTTTTTCTTGGGTAATAATTTTGTGTCATGGTACAGTCGCAAGCAAAATTGTGTCTCTCTCTCGACTGCTGAATATGAGTATGTAGCAGCCGGGAGTTGTTGCTCACAATTGATATGGTTGAAACATCTGTTTGACGACTATGGTCTTGATAGTAATATATTGACCATGTATTGTGACAATTTGAGTGATATAAACATTTCCAAAAACCCTGTACAATACTCACGCACTAAGCACATTGATATCCGCCATCACTTTTTGAGAGATTTAGTAGAAAAAGGACTTGATCCAAATAGAACATATTGATACTAAACATCAACTTGCTGATATTTTGACCAAAGCCCTGGACCATGAGAGATTTTCAAGTTTGAAAAAATCTCTTGGTTTATGTTTTCTATAAATCTACTGCTTCAAGTGTTGTCGTCAGTGTTGTTAACACTGACAGCAACACTGTGTATTTGTTGTATATTTTTTATTTAAAAAAAAATTAGTTAGTTTAATCCCAAATGGGGGGCCTCTACTGACCATTTTGTTCTAGTATGTGTATATACTTTAGGTTAACATTTTTGATAAAATACCCCTTTGTGCTTAAAGTGACAAAGTCACTTATACTGTTGTTGATATTTAATAGGCAAAGCTTGTTAATACTCCCAAAGTAACTCGGGGCACGACGTTCGCTACGACGATGCTTCATTGCCAAAATGAGAGTATAATGTAGTTGTTTATACTAAGTATTAGGGACATGGAGCTCGCTACTACAGTGTACCCTACTTGAAAGGTATAAAACTTACTACATATAGCTTTACACTTTAATAAAAAACTCGGGGCACGGAGCTCGCTACTAAGATGCTTCCTTGTAAATAAAGAAAGTGTAAAGTTTACTTAAAATTGCCTAAGGAATGATAAGTTATAGATGTTGAAGAATATCAAGGGGATTTTATTTAAAAATGTTGCCTTGTGTGTCACGCAACATTGCTAGCAACACATTAGTAGATGCTACATTATTTTTTTATTTCTTATTTTTATTTTTTGTTAATTAAATTTTGAATTTCCAAAAGTCTATTTCCTTATATTTAGAGTTTGTGAAATTTAAAAGGTTTTTAGCAAAAATATTTAATTTTTGTCTAACTAATTGTAATTTAGAAATATCTATTTTTTAAAATTCATTATTTGAATTTTGAAAAACTCAATTTTATGGATATTACTAAAATTATTTTAGTTATTATATATTTAAAAAAAATAGTTTTTAAAAAAAATGGCGGATTAACAGTGCTAAGTTGTTGGGTTTGTTAGGGATAAAGGGATTTAATTTGATTTGAACTTGTCAAATCAAATTAAAACCCTTACTATTCACTCATTTAAAACCCTCCTCACTAAACCCTCTCTCTCTCTCTCTCTCTCTCTCTCTCTCTTCATATCACTCTCTCTAGGCGGAAATCAAAACCCTTCCCCTATTCCTCGTCATCATCTTCCTTCAATTTCCATGGCAAGCCCTAGTAAATCTCCACAAATTTCTTCACCCATGGAAATCTCTCCACTCGCCCCTTCGAGTGTCGCCTCCAATGTCGCCGTCCCTATGGAGACATCCCCTGCGACATTTTCGGTCACACCCATAACCTCACCAATCATGGACATTATTGTGTACAACCCACCTCAAATTCCCATTCCTATAAGTCTTCCAGAAGCTACCCCTTCCGTTGAACTCACCTTTGCTCCTCAAAAGAAAACCAAGAAACGAAAAACATTAGATGCTTCTTCGTCATTTCGAGGTGGAGTTCGACGTCAATCAGAGAGGATCAAGACATTGTTCAGGTCCAAAATCCCCTCTAATACTGCTGATGATCCAGTCAATGTGGAGGATAGCTCAAGCTCCTCGCTCATCATTTCGTCCGAAGAAGGATCGGACCCAATCTTTAAGGAAACTAAGGTGCCCTCATCAAAGTCTGATGAGGATGAGGAAGCATGGATGGAGGATGAAAAACAGTCCTGAATTACCTAGAGACAGGAAGTTCAATCCAGTGTTTCCCCAAGTGTTGCCAATCCAATAGCAACACCTAAGACAACACCTGCTGCGAAGTCCAAAGCTCAGTCAAGTTCACCTTCATATTCTCACATCTCCTGGCCAGAGGTAACCACTCCCACTCCCTCTCAAGATTCCAAATCTGATTACGAGTCTTTTGGGTATTATGAACGCCCTTTCCTTTTCGAAGAGTTTTATAGTGAATCCAACTTAGATAACTGGGTTCAAGATTCTGATAAAAAGATTTTGAATGAAAGGAACATGTTTGTGACCCAGTTCAAGGAGTTAGGAGTGTACCAATTTTTGGAGGACATAAATTTTTTGCCTACGGTTTTTAAAGTTTCATCTTATGTCGAGAGTGTTGTTAGGAATTTCTTTGCTCATCTTGGGGAGGATAATGATGATAGGAACACCTCTCATTATGGAAAGATTTTTTTGGGGGCAAAATATATGATTTTAATCCTTTGATCATCAACAAAACCTTCGGCCTCCCTAGTATTGATGACGAGAGCTTATATGTCGAGCCTAACACACTTGCCAACTTTCTGACTGGAGGGAGAATATCAGTTTGGAGTGACCACTTTAAATCTACCCACCTTACTTCTCTGTTTAGTGTGCTTCACAAAATTTGTAGAACAAATTGGCTACCTACGGACAATGAAAGCACGGTGACATTTGAGCAAGCCACTTTGTTGTACGAATTAGGTAAGAAACTGAGAGTCAACTTTGGAAGGTTGGTATTTTTTCACATAGCTACATGGGCCAAGAAAAGAAAAACCTCCTCCTTCATTTTTCCTTCCCTCATTTACAATGTCCTCTTGTACCAAAATTTCAAACCTTGAAATGCGGACAATATCTCTGAAAAGCCTGTCTATTATAGAATTAGCAAACATTTTACAGAAGGTTATAGGCACAGAGATTTGCCATGGATTATTGTTTCAGTTGCTCCTCCATTGGCTGCCCCTGCTTCAAGTGTCGCCCCAAGTGTTGTCCCTGAAATTGGCAACACTTCAGGCAACACTGCACCTGTGATGATCGATGCTGCTATGTGTAGACACCCCATTCTGAACCCATAATTACATGATTACACTACTCTTCATCTCTCTTTTATGTTTTGATGAAAGCATATCAGTTTCGTCATGTTTCGTTAAGTTTCTAAATAACCTCGTTAGTTTTGGACCTAACTGACTAACGGAACAACTGAAGAGGACAAAATAGTCAAATGACTAGTTATCTCGCACGAGATATCATATCTCGCGCGAGATATCCCCTCGACAGGATGTGCAGAAATCACTCTCCTTCTCCGTTTCAAACTCTCTTTTTGGATAAAACCTTATCAACTCGGGCATCCAATCAGAACTGAGTTCTGGAACCTTCCTAGGGGATTTTACCTCTCCACCTTCACCTCTCCAACCTCCTATAAATACTGGATGACTTTCAGTATTTCGGAGGTCGACAATTCTGATCCTTGATCAAGAAAACACACAACACACACAATTTGTTGGTTTCTTTCCACGAAAGACTCCTTCAAATCACTCACAAACAACTCCCAAAGTTTGTTCATCAACCTTGTTGATTAGCAAACATCGAAGCCCGAATCAAAGGACCAAGGCGAAGCACCGTCCGCATCAAGATCCAAGTCAAGGATCGAGGCGAAGCTCTGTCCGTATCAAGTTTCAACTCTAAACTTGATTCGAAACTCTGTCCGAATCTCTCCTCAAAAGGTAATCATCCTTTAACTTTTGTTTCTCTTCTCAACCCCTCTATTGATTTTAGAGTAGTGTAATCCCATCAAAAGGATTAGCCTAGAGTCCCTTCAGTCAATGAAGGCGATCTCGAAGCATACAATCCGACATTCCTAATCAAGGAATTGATTAGGGTTTATTTGTTCTTCTTTAATTATTTTATTAAAAAGATTGAAAACCTCTCTTTTCTTTAGCAAAGACCGATCTCCGGATTGGGTGAAATGGATGCTTCTTAACCTACCCATTTCATAACCTAAGCCCCGAACCCAAATCTCTTTCAAAATGGTTTTCCTATGTTTCCAATCGAATAATATAGGTGGCGACTCGAAAAGATGAAAAGATGAAATTTTCCTCACAACGCTACAGTGGCGACTCTGCTGGGGACTTAAAATTAAGAGGCTTAAACTTGCGTCAAAATTAAAAGAGAGGTTTTCAAAAAAAAAAAAATCTGCTCTCAGATGAGGCATATCTCGCACGAGATATCATATCCCGCGCGAGATATGGCCTCCAGTCTGGTTGTTTTCTGGTTTCTCCTGTTTAGCTCGTAATCCAAGACGAGAGCCGAACATGCAAGGGGGATCCCAGAATTCATTATCTGCAGAGTTCCCGCATCTTAAGGCCTCCCTTAAGGTGTAGAACTCGAACCTTCGTTTCCTTTAAATAATTGATTATTATTTATGAACTGCGTGCGATTGGGTTTTATTTAATTAAAGTCCGGTCCATTGGGGATTCGGGAGTTGTAAATTGAATTATTTATCTCTCTTTCTCTCTCTTTAAGTGGAACTACGATGGCCTGAGTCTTCCTAATTTGGGAGAAACGTAGGCAACCACTTGGTTCGGCCACTATCTGTTTTTCTTTTGCTTTCAAAAAAAAAATTCTCTATTTTCTCTATCACCTAGATTGACTCTCACACACGCGCACATCATATTATAACTGTCATTGCACTACATACCCTCTATAAACCCGGGACCCACACTAAGGACGGATGACGGTAACCACCTAGTCGCCGGTCTCTCCGAAGTTGGACCATCCCACTCCGCGTATTCAATCCACCTAGATTGTCATATCGCGGGGAGCCTAGCCTTCCAGCCCTGGATCGCCACATTTTCATATAGATTGTCTTTCTAGGAACACTCCGTGACCGGTCGGTTTTGACTTGGTAATCTTTCTTGTCTTTGACCAAAGTAAAGCTAATATAAAATTGACGATCGAGAAAGGATTCGGAAAAGTCCCTTCGGAAAAAGAAAAAGTCCCTTCGGAAATGTCCCTTCGGAATGACCCTTTCGGAAGTCCCTTTAAAGAAAAATCCTTTCGGTCAATTTTACGTGGCTTTACTTTACAAAGAATGGTCAATTACCGAGTCCCCAGGGTTGATTCGAATTACGTATACCTGCAAGATTTACCTAGGATGCTAGATAGAAAACGGATCCTTTTCCGTCCGACCATGAATCTAGGAAATCAAATGAGGAAAAATCCATCTCTCCGAATGGTTATCTCGTGCGAGATTACCTAGTCTCGCGCGAGATATTATTTGCAGAATCTGTGTTTGTAATTGATGATCGATGTGCGCTCCCTCCTTGAGTCAAAACTTCGTCTCTAATAAAAAGAATAAAGCTTCAAAAAAAATCGCTCGTGAGGTATTTTTAACCATCATCCTTTCCTCCATCTAGGATTGTTTGGGGCTAATATTCGAAAAGGCGTTTCGTTGGGATATCTCTAGTTCATCTCTAAGGTCGTCAAGCTCCCTTACCTCTCCAATGGCAACTACTCCGTCTACTCTCTATGCAAGCGGCACCCCCAAAGAGGATAAGCAAGTCGTAGAATTCACATCCGAAGAAATCAAGACTCTCAAGAACCATCTCGAGCAAGAAAAAATGGCTCATATTCAACAAATTGCCACCCTCGAGACAAAACTCAACAAGCTAGAAATCATGGAGACCACGGATCCAAGAGACAAGCACACTCAAAGCAAGGAGCGTGAGCATAAAGAGGTTGAGTCAATCATTAAGGCATGTATCATTGATGTGTGTTCCCAAATGGAGTCCAACAGAAGAGCCCAAGTGGAAGCCGAATTAAGGGCCCAAATCGAGGATGAATGTCTAGCCTACATGCATGCACAACAGAAGTACTATGAAGAAAAGATCAAGATACTTCACAAAATGGTCGAACTCAACGAGGAAAGGTCTCGACACGACAAGGGAGGAAAATATGGAGATCATGCTCACTTTGAGGAATCCAACCAAGAAAGGCTCCATGACCTTAGTAGATTCACCAATCCTAAATCATTTGTTGCTCCCCATCCCGAAAGAAAGCGAAAAGATAGACGATATGTCCAATTTGAAGGAATTACGCAAGAAGGTCTCTTTGACATCCTCGTAGAAGAAGGAAAAATTAAGCCTAGAGAAGGAAACCCTCTTGGAAAAAGCTCTCGTCTTGATCATGATCCCTACTTGTTTTGTAAATTTCACAACAATAGTGGCCATGACACTAATGGCTGTCATCATTTGAAGGATGTAATCCAAGACTTGTATGAAGCCGGCAAGATCAACTGAAGCATCACCACCTTGGGGCTCCGATTGTCCTCTCCCTTTTTTCCTTTGAAAAAAAAAAAAAAAAAAAAAAAAAAGAGAGAAAAAGAAAAGAAAAGAAAAAATTATAGATTAGGTCAATTTCCTAGTATGTTCTCGAAGTGTCGTTCTGTCATTCTAGTCCATCTCTATCCTCTCTAGTTTGTGTCAAGTAAACTATCGAGTCTGTTTCGAATTTCCTTATCAATAAAACTTATCTCTTTATCCTAAACACTTTTCCAAGAGTTGTTTTTTTTTATGAGTATCATTTGATCCATCTTTGAATAGTGGACCCTCATTCCTTAAATCGTCACGAAAAATAGGAACTTCTAAACAAGTTTGAAATGAAAACTATCCTTAGAAGGCTTAAGGCTAAACATTACTCATGTTGAAAGTCGATTGTCAACAAACGAAGGAAGCCAAAGACACTGCTATCAACATTCATCCCAAGAAGAGTGGGGCTACTCAATTCAAGGCTTTGAGAGTACAAAAAAAAAAAAAAAAAAAAAAAAAAAAAAAAAAAAAGAGAAGAAAAACTCTCAAGCCTTCATCGCCCCACAACAAGGATGAAATTTCAACAAAGGCAAGAAGGACTCTCCCGCAAAGAAGAAGCGTCAAGTGATATCAATGAAGAAAAGAGGATCCCTCAACATCCTCTTACAATGAAGCCCGAATGGCAACGCAAATGAAGAAGACTTTCAACATCAATCCATAAAGAGAAATGTTTAGCCTTAATTCATACTAATGATTGGCTTTCTTTTCAAATTCGTTAAGAAATTTTTAGATGATACAAGGTCCATTAAAAGTAGAGCAACTTTTCTAGACCTTTGAGCCATATAGCGTTCTTTGTTGAGTCTAGGGGCTTCCTCTTAGCCATTCTCATACACACTCTTGAAATCCAAGCATCAAAACTGGGGCTTCCTAACCTTTCCTCCCCCAGTCAATCTCTACTCAAACTCTCAAGAGTAATCAAATCTGCATTAGGAGATTCCTCCTTTTTGCCTCTCACTCTCATCATTAGAGATTATACTCTCCCAAAAGAGTCAATGCTTGGATCACCTTCCAAAGAATAGAGTCCGTCTCTCCTCAACTAACTCGAGATCTCATCTTTCTCCTTAATGAGATTCTTCCAACTGAGTTCTCTTCGAGTACACATACTTTTCAAAAAAAAATGGCTCGCTAGGTTGAAAACTCGTAAAGAGCGGCCTAGGCAAAAGTTAGAGCACAAAAAAAAATAAAAGACGCAAAAGAGATGCCCGCTAGATTGAAAACCTGAAAGGGCGATCTAGGAAAAAACCAGGGTGCGTCACAAAAAAAAATCAAAGGGAAAAGGGAGGGGATCCTTCTTCAATTCACGCCGCAGCCTCACAAGCATGTTCGCGAGGTCGTCTGCAGCATACAAAAAGTCTTGGGGCTTAATGTCAAGAGGAGCCTTGGAAAATACGTGCTTTGGATTGGGTAGCATCAGTTCTACATAACAAAAGCCATTGGAGTGGTATAGACCTTGGTCAGTCAATGATCATCACATGAGAAACTTGGGGCTTGACGATGAAAAAGTCCTGCGACAACAAAAAAATTCTTGAAGTATCCCGAACCTTTGTGTTGAACTTGGGTCATCTCAACGGAATCCTATTAGACGGCTGTCTCATTCGATCTTTAGATGGACCTCACGAGTTGGCCTCCTAGACCAAAATCTAAATCACGAACAATTTTCAATTCTCACATAATAAAACTCATTCTCCCCGCTGATTCTTGGAGTCAAGTGCACATTGATCGTCTTGAACAAACAAATGCTTAAGTGAATGTATGTTGTTATGCAAATGATTTCACTAACCCTCTTGCAGGAATTAAAATGCGTAAGGCACGTCAAGTGCCTACTTTCAAGAATTAGATCAAACATGTTTAGTGTTTGGATTTCGCCTACCTTTCCATCTATCAATGCATCCAATTGATCGCTTCAAGCAAACCAAAGCGTCAAGCATCCATCGCGTCAAGCAACCGTCACTTCAAGTGACATGCGTCAAGCATATTCCAACAAAAAAAAGCCCGATTCAGCGCCCTTACAGGTGGATCGTCATCAAATAGATGTGTCAAGCATCTAGGGTAAGTATGTCAAGTACTCACCAACAAAAAAGCCCGATTCAGCGCCCTTACAGGTGGATCGTCATCAAATAGATGTGTCAAGCATCTAAGAGTAGTATGTCGAGTACTACTCAACAAAGCTCGGTCTTGAATCGCCAGGATCGTCACCAAGTAGGTGTGTCAAGCATCTACAAGTAGTATGTCGAGTACTACTCAACAAAAGCTCGGTCTTGAATCGCCAGGATCGTCACCATGTAGGTGTGTCAAGCATCTACAAGTAGTATGTCAAGTACTACTCAACAAAAGCTCGGTCTTGAATCGCTAGGATCGTCACCAAGTAGGTGTGTCAAGCATCTAAAAGTAGTATGTCGAGTACTACTCAACAAAAGCTCGATCTTGAATTTCCAGGATCGTCACCTCAACAAAAGCCCGGTCTTGAATCGCCAAGATCGTCACCTCACTTCCACAAAAGACAGGTATCTTCAGAATTGGGTCATGATTTGATTCCTCAGTATGGATTTGCCTTTTCAAAAATAAAATCTCCTCGATTTTCAAAAAAAACGTTTTTCAAAATACCTAAAGCAACCTTTTCGTGTTTTGGAGTCGAACTACGTTTTGGTCTGATTCTCCGATAGAGATACGTAGGCAGCCGTGCGGCACGACCATCCCAGTGTTCAGAATGATGTCTTTTCTATCGACGACACTTCTTCTTTCATAAGACCTGTCGCCGAGGGGCTCTGTAGACACCCCATTCTGAACCCATAATTACATGATTACACTACTCTTCATCTCTCTTTTATGTTTTGATGAAAGCATATCAGTTTCGTCATGTTTCGTTAAGTTTCTAACTAACCTCGTTAGTTTTGGACCTAACTGACTAACGGAACAACTGAAGAGGACAAAATAGTCAAATGACTAGTTATCTCGCACGAGATATCATATCTCGCGCGAGATATCCCCTCGACAGGATGTGCAGAAATCACTCTCCTTCTCCGTTTCAAACTCTCTTTTTGGATAAAACCTTATCAACTTGGGCATCCAATCAGAACTGAGTTCTGGAACCTTCCTAGGGGATTTTACCTCTCCACCTTCACCTCTCCAACCTCCTATAAATACTGGATGACTTTCAGTATTTCGGAGGTCGACAATTCTGATCCTTGATCAAGAAAACACACAACACACACAATTTGTTGGTTTCTTTCCACGAAAGACTCCTTCAAATCACTCACAAACAACTCCCAAAGTTTGTTCATCAACCTTGTTGATTAGCAAACATCGAAGCCCGAATCAAAGGACCAAGGCGAAGCTCCGTTCGCATCAAGATCCAAGTCAAGGATCGAGGCGAAGCTCTGTCCGTATCAAGTTTCAACTCTAAACTTGAGTCGAAACTCTGTCCGAATCTCTCCTCAAAAGGTAATCATCCTTTAACTTTTGTTTCTCTTCTCAACCCCTCTATTGATTTTAGAGTAGTGTAATCCCATCAAAAGGATTAGCCTAGAGTCCCTTCAGTCAATGAAGGCGATCTCGAAGCATACAATCCGACATTCCTAATCAAGGAATTGATTAGGGTTTATTTGTTCTTCTTTAATTATTTTATTAAAAAGATTGAAAACCTCTCTTTTCTTTAGCAAGACCGATCTCCGGATTGGGTGAAATGGATGCTTCTTAACCTACCCATTTCATAACCTAAGCCCCGAACCCAAATCTCTTTCAAAATGGTTTTCCTATGTTTCCAATCGAATAATATAGGTGGCGACTCGAAAAGATGAAAAGATGAAATTTTCCTCACAACGCTACACTATGGTTCTTAACTTTTTCAATAGCCAGGTGAAGTACATAGACTCAGTGATACAGGGGTGGCTGGACATGCGTACAGATATGATGAAAATGGTGGAATTGATTTCTTCCAAAATAGGGGGAGATCAATCAAGGCCAAGGCGTGATGATGGAGCGGATGGAGCTGGAGCTGGACCAAGTGGCACAGCTGAGGGAGGTGAAGGAGCTGGAAATGCAGAAGGTTGAAAGTGGTTGGTTCGAATGGTTATTGATTTGGTGGTTTGGTAACAAAAACAATTTTATTTGTTTTTATTTGATTTATGATGTTTAAACAATTTTAATTTCTGTTTTTTTTTCTTTGTTTCGACTGGAATTTTCTTCAAACTTTGGTGGATGGTTTTTGCTAAATAGTTGGATGGTTGTTTTTAAGATTTTAATAATTATTTTGGTTAGTTATAAATTTCGTGTTAAGGGGAGATAAATTCGAAATTATGTGACTTTATTTGCCTGAAGGTTGATGTTGCCACTATTTGGAGTGTGATACTTTGATTGAAAAATATTTTCAAACATTGCCTGAAGGTTGATGTTGCCACTATTAATCACGTTGCATTTTTTATTTGTTTTGTTAAGTTTGACTAACTGTTTTGTAAAGATCATCACATCGGTATTTTGTGAAAAAATCAGTAACTAAGGGGGAGATTGTTAATGTTAGATCATGTGTTGCCATGAATGTTGTCCCAAGTGTTGCAAACCAGTGTTGCCACTGGTGTTGCCACAAGTGTTGCCATTTGGATTTGGCAACACTGAAATAGTTACTGTATTTTTCACAAATAATAATGTGTAAATTAATGTTTTAATATCAGTTGTTAGTCTGCTTAAAATGAGCTTGAATAGGTCATCAGAAACTGCCCAGGCGTGATTCACGAAGAAGGAGAAGAAAATTAATATATAAACATGTGTTTATATGATTAATTAATGACCAAGCAAAAAGAGATATTATTCAGCTATTCAGGGGGAGATCAAGTCTAAGTACAAGGCATCTACAGCTGAGAGGTACAAGCAAGAGAAGCCAAAGAAGACTAAGTCTCCTACAAATGAGGCGAGATGGCTAAAATGGAGGAAACAACTTCAAGGCTGTTAGCTGATCATTTTGAGTAGGCTCCAAGTTTTGGAGGCCTATAAATAGTGCAGTGGATCTTCATTGAAGATCATCCAATTCAGAATACGCAAATCTGCACAAGAAATAGAATTCTGCTCTTAAGTGTTGCCATTCAGTGTTGGCAACACTCAGTCCGGCACTCAAGAGTTTCATATAGATTTTCATATTTTTGTGAAGTTTTGAGTGTTCATTTTCAGAGAGAGTTCTTTATATATTGTTCCTTGAGTTAATGATTGTTTATCATTAAAGGAACTTCTTTGACCTTGTATTAAATTCATATTATTAATAGAAAGGTCTTGCCCTCCTAACACCCATCAAGTTATATATTTATATAACTTGATAAAAATTATATTCTTGTGTATTGTTTTTATTCTTCCGCTGCAAATTAGATTTATTTCTATTTATTTGTGTTTTTCTAGAATTGGTGTGTGTTGTTGTTAGTGTTGCCAACACTAAGGACAACACTTATGAGTTTCGTCTCACTTTGTGAGTTTCGACTCACTTGTTCTAAGTCATAGACAATTTCAGAAATCATCATTGAGACGCTACAATTCAGGGATGGCCCGGAGCTAGAACCAGTGAATGAACTGGAAGAAGTAGAAACCAACCCGACCTACCCTGAGCAAAAAATTAAGTTAGGTGGACAATTTCCACCTGAGGAGAAGGTCGAAATAGTCGCCTTGTTGAAATTAAGTTTGGATGTCTTTGAGTGGAGAGTCGAAGACATGAAGGGAATTAAGGAATAGGTCTCAATACACAGGCTCGAGGTTAACCTCACAATGAAATTCAAAAGCCAAAAACTGAGATTTTTTGCCCGCGATAAAGAAGTCGCCATTAAGCAGGAGGTCGACTAGCAACTCAGTGCAGGCATTATCAAGGAGGCATCCTACACCACCTGGCTAGTAAACGTGGTAATGGTCAAGAAAGCTAGTGGAAAGTGGAGAATGTGCGTCATCTTCACTGCTTTGAATTTGGCTTGCCCAAAGGATAGCTATCCCTTGCCTTGTAAAGACAAGTTGCTCGACTCTATTGTTGGTCATGCCACCCTCAGCTTCTTGGATGCTTATTCAGGTTACCACTAGATCAGAATGCCCAATGATGACATTGAGAAGACCGCTTTACAAGCAGTAGGAGAGGTGTACTGTTATACAAAGATGTCAATCGGGCTAAAGAATGTTGGGGCGACCTACCAAAGAATGGTGAACAAAGTCTTTGCTAGTCAAATTGGCCGAAACACGGAGGCTTACATCGACGACATGGTCATTAAAACCAAGTTAGGACATCATGTAGTCAACCTAAAGAAAACGTTCACCGATTTACGAGCAAACGACATGAAGTTGAACCCCTAAGAAGATAACTCAGAGGCCCCCCAACGGAAGGTTTCTAAAGGAAAGGAACCATCAAATCAGCAGTCACTCAGTTTGCGCACTGACTGCTGGAAAGTATATTTAGACGGATATGCAACAAAGAACGTTAGTGGGGCTAGAATCGTCTTGATCGAACCTGAAAGTGACAAGGTATTCGAGGAAGCATTAAGGTTTAAATTTCAAGCCTCCAACAACTAGGCCGAGAAGCCTTGATCGCATCTATTGAATATGACAAGTGCTTTGGGGCGACTAAGATAGTGGCTTATTGCGACTCATAGTTTATCGCTCATCAAATTAAGAGTGAGTACGAGGTACTTAATTTGATTTTGGTCAAAAACTGCGAGCTAGTCAAGAGGTTAATATGAGACTCGAAGTTTTGGGAAATTCAGAGGGTAGGCCATGAAGACAACGAATTGGCCGACCTACTTTCGAAATTAGCCACATCAGATGAGAAACGTGGTCAACCAATCTCATAATTAGAACAACCAGCATTCGAAAAGAGTGCATTATTTATGCTCGGTAAACAATGCTAAGTGTTGGATTGACGAGATCAAAGCCTAAGTTCATGCTTAGGGGGTACCACGACAAGAAGGTCAAGAAGGGACCTACATGATTGACAATCATGGGAGAAGCGAGCTAAAACATCCTTGGCATGCTAGCCATCTGATTAGATATTATTTTTTAAGTTCATTCTCTATGTAATAAGCTACGGCTTCAATAAAAAGGGTTTACCCGCAAGAAGTTCTATCCACATTACCGCCTCGTGTTTACAATATAGTTAATTTAGATCTGACTATTAGTCGATCTCGAACTCTTAAATAGATTAGACTAAAGCCTTAGTCAATCTTTTTTTAAACAGATTCGACTAAGCCTTAGTCAATCTCGTTCTTAAACTGGTTCGACTGAAGCCTTAGTCAATCTCATCCTTAAACAGATTCGACTAAAGCCTTAGTCAATCTCGTTGTTGAACAGATTCGACTAAAGCCTTAGCTAATCTCGTTCTTAAACAGGTTTGACTGAAGCCTTAGTCAATCTCGTTCTTAAACAGATTCGACTAAATCTTTAGTCCATCTCATTTTTAAACAGATTTAACTAAAGCCTTAGTCAACCTCATTTTTAAACAGATTCGACTAAAACCTTAGTTAATCTCATTTTTAAACAGATTCGACTAAAATCTTAGTTGATCTCGTTCTCAAACAGATTCGACTAAAACCTTAGTCAATCACGTTCTCAAACAGATTCGACTAAAGCCTTATCAATCTCGTTATCAAAATTAGTCCGACCAAAACCTTGGTCGATCACTCTTTAACACTAGCTCGACATAAAAATGAAAATACTTGTTATAAGCAAAAATGAATGAAGTCAGCTCGCATATAAAAAGTTAATCTCCCAAAAGTGGGACAAGATTAAAATGATACAAAGAGTTATAAAATAAAATGCCTTCAAAATCGGGCCAAGACATGACGACTAAAACAATAAACAAAAACTATTTGGTACTTGTTAATTACAAAAAATAAAAAGGAAAATCAATCATGGTGTTGTTGTTGTTGTTGGTGCACCTCCTCAAAAACTTGGTCGTGGGTGACTTCCCTCTCTTCTTCGGCTTCATCGGCCTCGATCAGCTCTTGGATAATGGAGTTAAAGTTCCTTGGCTTGATGGTAGGGGCTACCCAAGGCTCAAGCCCATCTTCAGCATCTTGCTCGGCTATGACGGCCAAGTCATTTGCATTGTAGGGGACTATGGATTGGCCAGAGTGGGCTAGCTCATCATAGCGATCTTCAAATTCCCACTGGGCCAATCTATCAACACTTATCTCGATTGAAGGATCAACTATGGCTCGACGAGCCATGTGTTGGCATCCAACATCAAAGAAGTATCTAGCTCGAGACACGATGATGTTGTAGCACTCATCAGTAGCTTTGAAATTCTCGATGATAGCCTTCTCCCTAGCCTTGGCCTCCTCTTCCCATTTGAGCCTGGAAGGCTGGTGGTCCATATACATTCTTTCAATCCGACTATTGCGATCTTGAACCAGACGGACAATTGCTCAACCCTCCACCTTATAGATTGTCTTTCTAGGAACACTCCGTGACCGGTCGGTTTTGACTTGGTAATCTTTCTTGTCTTTGACCAAAGTAAAGCTAATATAAAATTGACGATCGAGAAAGGATTCGGAAAAGTCCCTTCGGAAAAAGAAAAAGTCCCTTCGGAAATGTCCCTTCGGAATGACCCTTTCGGAAGTCCCTTTAAAGAAAAATCCTTCCGGTCAATTTTACGTGGCTTTACTTTACAAAGAATGGTCAATTACCGAGTCCCCAGGGTTGATTCGAATTACGTATACCTGCAAGATTTACCTAGGATGCTAGATAGAAAACGGATCCTTTTCCGTCCGACCATGAATCTAGGAAATCAAATGAGGAAAAATCCATCTCTCCGAATGGTTATCTCGTGCGAGATTACCTAGTCTCGCGCGAGATATTATTTGCAGAATCTGTGTTTGTAATTGATGATCGATGTGCGCTCCCTCCTTGAGTCAAAACTTCGTCTCTAATAAAAAGAATAAAGCTTCAAAAAAAATCGCTCGTGAGGTATTTTTAACCATCATCCTTTCCTCCATCTAGGATTGTTTGGGGCTAATATTCGAAAAGGCGTTTCGTTGGGATATCTCTAGTTCATCTCTAAGGTCGTCAAGCTCCCTTACCTCTCCAATGGCAACTACTCCGTCTACTCTCTATGCAAGCGGCACCCCCAAAGAGGATAAGCAAGTCGTAGAATTCACATCCGAAGAAATCAAGACTCTCAAGAACCATCTCGAGCAAGAAAAAATGGCTCATATTCAACAAATTGCCACCCTCGAGACAAAACTCAACAAGCTAGAAATCATGGAGACCACGGATCCAAGAGACAAGCACACTCAAAGCAAGGAGCGTGAGCATAAAGAGGTTGAGTCAATCATTAAGGCATGTATCATTGATGTGTGTTCCCAAATGGAGTCCAACGAAGAGCCCAAGTGGAAGTCGAATTAAGGGCCCAAATCGAGGATGAATGTCTAGCCTACATGCATGCACAACAAGTACTATGAAGAAAAGATCAAGATACTTCACAAAATGGTCGAACTCAACGAGGAAAGGTCTCGACACGACAAGGGAGGAAAATATGGAGATCATGCTCACTTTGAGGAATCCAACCAAGAAAGGCTCCATGACCTTAGTAGATTCACCAATCCTAAATCATTTGTTGCTCCCCATCCCGAAAGAAAGCGAAAAGATAGACGATATGTCCAATTTGAAGGAATTACGCAAGAAGGTCTCTTTGACATCCTCGTAGAAGAAGGAAAAATTAAGCCTAGAGAAGGAAACCCTCTTGGAAAAAGCTCTCGTCTTGATCATGATCCCTACTTGTTTTGTAAATTTCACAACAATAGTGGCCATGACACTAATGACTGTCATCATTTGAAGGATGTAATCCAAGACTTGTATGAAGCCGGCAAGATCAGCTGAAGCATCACCACCTTGGGGCTCCGATTGTCCTCTCCCTTTTTCCTTTGAAAAAAAAAAAAAAAAAAAAAAAAAAAGAGAGAGAAAGAAAAGAAAAGAAAAAATTATAGATTAGGTCAATTTCCTAGTATGTTCTCGAAGTGTCGTTCTGTCATTCTAGTCCATCTCTATCCTCTCTAGTTTGTGTCAAGTAAACTATCGAGTCTGTTTCGAATTTCCTTATCAATAAAACTTATCTCTTTATCCTAAACACTTTTCCAAGAGTTGTTTTTTTTTATGAGTATCATTTGATCCATGCTGAATAGTGGACCCTCATTCCTTAAATCGTCACGAAAAATAGGAACTTCTAAACAAGTTTGAAATGAAAACTATCCTTAGAAGGCTTAAGGCTAAACATTACTCATGTTGAAAGTCGATTGTCAACAAACGAAGGAAGCCAAAGACACTGCTATCAACATTCATCCCAAGAAGAGTGGGGCTACTCAATTCAAGGCTTTGAGAGTACAAAAAAAAAAAAAAAAAAAAAAAAAAAAAAAAAAAGAGAAGAAAAACTCTCAAGCCTTCATCGCCCCACAACAAGGATGAAATTTCAACAAAGGCAAGAAGGACTCTCCCGCAAAGAAGAAGCGTCAAGTGATATCAATGAAGAAAAGAGGATCCCTCAACATCCTCTTACAATGAAGCCCGAATGGCAACGCAAATGAAGAAGACTTTCAACATCAATCCATAAAGAGAAATGTTTAGCCTTAATTCATACTAATGATTGGCTTTCTTTTCAAATTCGTTAAGAAATTTTTAGATGATACAAGGTCCATTAAAAGTAGAGCAACTTTTCTAGACCTTTGAGCCATATAGCGTTCTTTGTTGAGTCTAGGGGCTTCCTCTTAGCCATTCTCATACACACTCTTGAAATCCAAGCATCAAAACTGGGGCTTCCTAACCTTTCCTCCCCCAGTCAATCTCTACTCAAACTCTCAAGAGTAATCAAATCTGCATTAGGAGATTCCTCCTTTTTGCCTCTCACTCTCATCATTAGAGATTATACTCTCCCAAAAGAGTCAATGCTTGGATCACCTTCCAAAGAATAGAGTCCGTCTCTCCTCAACTAACTCGAGATCTCATCTTTCTCCTTAATGAGATTCTTCCAACTGAGTTCTCTTCGAGTACACATACTTTTCAAAAAAAATGGCTCGCTAGGTTGAAAACTCGTAAAGAGCGGCCTAGGCAAAAGTTAGAGCACAAAAAAAAATAAAAGACGCAAAAGAGATGCCCGCTAGATTGAAAACCTGAAAGGGCGATCTAGGAAAAAACCAGGGTGCGTCACAAAAAAAAATCAAAGGGAAAAGGGAGGGGATCCTTCTTCAATTCACGCCGCAGCCTCACAAGCATGTTCGCGAGGTCGTCTGCAGCATACAAAAAGTCTTGGGGCTTAATGTCAAGAGGAGCCTTGGAAAATACGTGCTTTGGATTGGGTAGCATCAGTTCTACATAACAAAAGCCATTGGAGTGGTATAGACCTTGGTCAGTCAATGATCATCACATGAGAAACTTGGGGCTTGACGATGAAAAAGTCCTGCGACAACAAAAAAATTCTTGAAGTATCCCGAACCTTTGTGTTGAACTTGGGTCATCTCAACGGAATCCTATTAGACGGCTGTCTCATTCGATCTTTAGATGGACCTCACGAGTTGGCCTCCTAGACCAAAATCTAAATCACGAACAATTTTCAATTCTCACATAATAAAACTCATTCTCCCCGCTGATTCTTGGAGTCAAGTGCACATTGATCGTCTTGAACAAACAAATGCTTAAGTGAATGTATGTTGTTATGCAAATGATTTCACTAACCCTCTTGCAGGAATTAAAATGCGTAAGGCACGTCAAGTGCCTACTTTCAAGAATTAGATCAAACATGTTTAGTGTTTGGATTTCGCCTACCTTTCCATCTATCAATGCATCCAATTGATCGCTTCAAGCAAACCAAAGCGTCAAGCATCCATCGCGTCAAGCAACCGTCACTTCAAGTGACATGCGTCAAGCATATTCCAACAAAAAAAAGCCCGATTCAGCGCCCTTACAGGTGGATCGTCATCAAATAGATGTGTCAAGCATCTAGGGTAAGTATGTCAAGTACTCACCAACAAAAAAGCCCGATTCAGCGCCCTTACAGGTGGATCGTCATCAAATAGATGTGTCAAGCATCTAAGAGTAGTATGTCGAGTACTACTCAACAAAGCTCGGTCTTGAATCGCCAGGATCGTCACCAAGTAGGTGTGTCAAGCATCTACAAGTAGTATGTCGAGTACTACTCAACAAAAGCTCGGTCTTGAATCGCCAGGATCGTCACCATGTAGGTGTGTCAAGCATCTACAAGTAGTATGTCAAGTACTACTCAACAAAAGCTCGGTCTTGAATCGCTAGGATCGTCACCAAGTAGGTGTGTCAAGCATCTAAAAGTAGTATGTCGAGTACTACTCAACAAAAGCTCGATCTTGAATTTCCAAGATCGTCACCTCAACAAAAGCCCGGTCTTGAATCGCCAAGATCGTCACCTCACTTCCACAAAAGACAGGTATCTTCAGAATTGGGTCATGATTTGATTCCTCAGTATGGATTTGCCTTTTCAAAAATAAAATCTCCTCGATTTTCAAAAAAAACGTTTTTCAAAATACCTAAAGCAACCTTTTCGTGTTTTGGAGTCGAACTACGTTTTGGTCTGATTCTCCGATAGAGATACGTAGGCAGCCGTGCGGCACGACCATCCCAGTGTTCAGAATGATGTCTTTTCTATCGACGACACTTCTTCTTTCATAAGACCTGTCGCCGAGGGGCTCTGTAGACACCCCATTCTGAACCCATAATTACATGATTACACTACTCTTCATCTCTCTTTTATGTTTTGATGAAAGCATATCGGTTCGTCATGTTTCGTTAAGTTTCTAACTAACCTCGTTAGTTTTGGACCTAACTCGACTAACGGAACAGCGAAGAGGACAAAATAGTCAAATGACTAGTTATCTCGCACGAGATATCATATCTCGCGCGAGATATCCCCTCGACAGGATGTGCAGAAATCACTCTCCTTCTCCGTTTCAAACTCTCTTTTTGGATAAAACCTTATCAACTTGGGCATCCAATCAGAACTGAGTTCTGGAACCTTCCTAGGGGATTTTACCTCTCCACCTTCACCTCTCCAACCTCCTATAAATACTGGATGACTTTCAGTATTTCGGAGGTCGACAATTCTGATCCTTGATCAAGAAAACACACAACACACACAATTTGTTGGTTTCTTTCCACGAAAGACTCCTTCAAATCACTCACAAACAACTCCCAAAGTTTGTTCATCAACCTTGTTGATTAGCAAACATCGAAGCCCGAATCAAAGGACCAAGGCGAAGCTCCGTCCGCATCAAGATCCAAGTCAAGGATCGAGGCGAAGCTCTGTCCGTATCAAGTTTCAACTCTAAACTTGAGTCGAAACTCTGTCCGAATCTCTCCTCAAAAGGTAATCATCCTTTAACTTTTGTTTCTCTTCTCAACCCCTCTATTGATTTTAGAGTAGTGTAATCCCATCAAAAGGATTAGCCTAGAGTCCCTTCAGTCAATGAAGGCGATCTCGAAGCATGCAATCCGACATTCCTAATCAAGGAATTGATTAGGGTTTATTTGTTCTTCTTTAATTATTTTATTAAAAAGATTGAAAACCTCTCTTTTCTTTAGCAAGACCGATCTCCGGATTGGGTGAAATGGATGCTTCTTAACCTACCCATTTCATAACCTAAGCCCCGAACCCAAATCTCTTTCAAAATGGTTTTCCTATGTTTCCAATCGAATAATATAGGTGGCGACTCGAAAAGATGAAAAGATGAAATTTTCCTCACAACGCTACACTATGGTTCTTAACTTTTTCAATAGCCAGGTGAAGTACATAGACTCAGTGATACAGGGGTGGCTGGACATGCGTACATATATGATGAAAATGGTGGAATTGATTTCTTCCAAAATAGGGGGAGATCAATCAAGGCCAAGGCGTGATGATGGAGCGGATGGAGCTGGAGCTGGACCAAGTGGCACAGCTGAGGGAGGTGAAGGAGCTGGAAATGCAGAAGGTTGAAAGTGGTTGGTTCGAATGGTTATTGATTTGGTGGTTTGGTAACAAAAACAATTTTATTTGTTTTTATTTGATTTATGATGTTTAAACAATTTTAATTTCTGTTTTTTTTTCTTTGTTTCGACTGGAATTTTCTTCAAACTTTGGTGGATGGTTTTTGCTAAATAGTTGGATGGTTGTTTTTAAGATTTTAATAATTATTTTGGTTAGTTATAAATTTCGTGTTAAGGGGAGATAAATTCGAAATTATGTGACTTTATTTGCCTGAAGGTTGATGTTGCCACTATTTGGAGTGTGATACTTTGATTGAAAAATATTTTCAAACATTGCCTGAAGGTTGATGTTGCCACTATTAATCACGTTGCATTTTTTTTATTTGTTTTGTTAAGTTTGACTAACTGTTTTGTAAAGATCATCACATCGGTATTTTGTGAAAAAATCAGTAACTAAGGGGGAGATTGTTAATGTTAGATCATGTGTTGCCATGAATGTTGTCCCAAGTGTTGCAAACCAGTGTTGCCACTGGTGTTGCCACAAGTGTTGCCATTTGGATTTGGCAACACTGAAATAGTTACTGTATTTTTCACAAATAATAATGTGTAAATTAATGTTTTAATATCAGTTGTTAGTCTGCTTAAAATGAGCTTGAATAGGTCATCAGAAACTGCCCAGGCGTGATTCACGAAGAAGGAGAAGAAAATTAATATATAAACATGTGTTTATATGATTAATTAATGACCAAGCAAAAAGAGATATTATTCAGCTATTCAGGGGGAGATCAAGTCTAAGTACAAGGCATCTACAGCTGAGAGGTACAAGCAAGAGAAGCCAAAGAAGACTAAGTCTCCTACAAATGAGGCGAGATGGCTAAAATGGAGGAAACAACTTCAAGGTTTGTTAGGCGATCATTTTGAGTAGGCTCCAAGTTTTGGAGGCCTATAAATAGTGCAGTGGATCTTCATTGAAGATCATCCAATTCAGAATACGCAAATCTGCACAAGAAATAGAATTCTGCTCTTAAGTGTTGCCATTCAGTGTTGGCAACACTCAGTCCGGCACTCAAGAGTTTCATATAGATTTTCATATTTTTGTGAAGTTTTGAGTGTTCATTTTCAGAGAGAGTTCTTTATATATTGTTCCTTGAGTTAATGATTGTTTATCATTAAAGGAACTTCTTTGACCTTGTATTAAATTCATATTATTAATAGAAAGGTCTTGCCCTCCTAACACCCATCAAGTTATATATTTATATAACTTGATAAAAATTATATTCTTGTGTATTGTTTTTATTCTTCCGCTGCAAATTAGATTTATTTCTATTTATTTGTGTTTTTCTAGAATTGGTGTGTGTTGTTGTTAGTGTTGCCAACACTAAGGACAACACTTATGAGTTTCGTCTCACTTTGTGAGTTTCGACTCACTTGTTCTAAGTCATAGACAATTTCGTAAATCATCATTGAGACGCTACAATTCGGGGATGGCCCTGAGCTAGAACCGAGTGAATGAACTGGAAGAAGTAGAAACCAACCCGACCTACCCTGAGCAAAAAATTAAGTTAGGTGGACAATTTCCACCTGAGGAGAAGGTCAAAATAGTCGCCTTGTTGAAATTAAGTTTGGATGTCTTTGAGTGGAGAGTCGAAGACATGAAGGGAATTAAGGAATAGGTCTCAATACACAGGCTCGAGGTTAACCTCACAATGAAATTCAAAAGCCAAAAACTGAGATTTTTTGCCCGCGATAAAGAAGTCGCCATTAAGCAGGAGGTCGACTAGCAACTCAGTGCAGGCATTATCAAGGAGGCATCCTACACCACCTGGCTAGTAAACGTGGTAATGGTCAAGAAAGCTAGTGGAAAGTGGAGAATGTGCGTCATCTTCACTGCTTTGAATTTGGCTTGCCCAAAGGATAGCTATCCCTTGCCTTGTAAAGACAAGTTGCTCGACTCTATTGTTGGTCATGCCACCCTCAGCTTCTTGGATGCTTATTCAGGTTACCACTAGATCAGAATGCCCAATGATGACATTGAGAAGACCGCTTTACAAGCAGTAGGAGAGGTGTACTGTTATACAAAGATGTCAATCGGGCTAAAGAATGTTGGGGCGACCTACCAAAGAATGGTGAACAAAGTCTTTGCTAGTCAAATTGGCCGAAACACGGAGGCTTACATCGACGACATGGTCATTAAAACCAAGTTAGGACATCATGTAGTCAACCTAAAGAAAACGTTCACCGATTTACGAGCAAACGACATGAAGTTGAACCCCTAAGAAGATAACTCAGAGGCCCCCCAACGGAAGGTTTCTAAAGGAAAGGAACCATCAAATCAGCAGTCACTCAGTTTGCGCACTGACTGCTGGAAAGTATATTTAGACGGATATGCAACAAAGAACGTTAGTGGGGCTAGAATCGTCTTGATCGAACCTGAAAGTGACAAGGTATTCGAGGAAGCATTAAGGTTTAAATTTCAAGCCTCCAACAACTAGGCCGAGAAGCCTTGATCGCATCTATTGAATATGACAAGTGCTTTGGGGCGACTAAGATAGTGGCTTATTGCGACTCATAGTTTATCGCTCATCAAATTAAGAGTGAGTACGAGGTACTTAATTTGATTTTGGTCAAAAACTGCGAGCTAGTCAAGAGGTTAATATGAGACTCGAAGTTTTGGGAAATTCAGAGGGTAGGCCACGAAGACAACGAATTGGCCGACCTACTTTCGAAATTAGCCACATCAGATGAGAAACGTGGTCAACCAATCTCATAATTAGAACAACCAGCATTCGAAAAGAGTGCATTATTTATGCTCGGTAAACAATGCTAAGTGTTGGATTGACGAGATCAAAGCCTAAGTTCATGCTTAGGGGGTACCACGACAAGAAGGTCAAGAAGGGACCTACATGATTGACAATCATGGGAGAAGCGAGCTAAAACATCCTTGGCATGCTAGCCATCTGATTAGATATTATTTTTTAAGTTCATTCTCTATGTAATAAGCTACGGCTTCAATAAAAAGGGTTTACCCGCAAGAAGTTCTATCCACATTACCGCCTCGTGTTTACAATATAGTTAATTTAGATCTGACTATTAGTCGATCTCGAACTCTTAAATAGATTAGACTAAAGCCTTAGTCAATCTTTTTTAAATGCATTCGACTAAGCCTTAGTCAATCTCGTTCTTAAACTGGTTCGACTGAAGCCTTAGTCAATCTCATCCTTAAACAGATTCGACTAAAGCCTTAGTCAATCTCGTTGTTGAACAGATTCGACTAAAGCCTTAGCTAATCTCGTTCTTAAACAGGTTTGACTGAAGCCTTAGTCAATCTCGTTCTTAAACAGATTCGACTAAATCTTTAGTCCATCTCATTTTTAAACAGATTTAACTAAAGCCTTAGTCAACCTCATTTTTAAACAGATTCGACTAAAACCTTAGTTAATCTCATTTTTAAACAGATTCGACTAAAATCTTAGTTGATCTCGTTCTCAAACAGATTCGACTAAAACCTTAGTCAATCACGTTCTCAAACAGATTCGACTAAAGCCTTATCAATCTCGTTATCAAAATTAGTCCGACCAAAACCTTGGTCGATCACTCTTTAACACTAGCTCGACATAAAAATGAAAATACTTGTTATAAGCAAAAATGAATGAAGTCAGCTCGCATATAAAAAGTTAATCTCCCAAAAGTGGGACAAGATTAAAATGATACAAAGAGTTATAAAATAAAATGCCTTCAAAATCGGGCCAAGACATGACGACTAAAACAATAAACAAAAACTATTTGGTACTTGTTAATTACAAAAAATAAAAAGGAAAATCAATCATGGTGTTGTTGTTGTTGTTGGTGCACCTCCTCAAAAACTTGGTCGTGGGTGACTTCCCTCTCTTCTTCGGCTTCATCGGCCTCGATCAGCTCTTGGATAATGGAGTTAAAGTTCCTTGGCTTGATGGTAGGGGCTACCCAAGGCTCAAGCCCATCTTCAGCATCTTGCTCGGCTATGACGGCCAAGTCATTTGCATTGTAGGGGACTATGGATTGGCCAGAGTGGGCTAGCTCATCATAGCGATCTTCAAATTCCCACTGGGCCAATCTATCAACACTTATCTCGATTGAAGGATCAACTATGGCTCGACGAGCCATGTGTTGGCATCCAACATCAAAGAAGTATCTAGCTCGAGACACGATGATGTTGTAGCACTCATCAGTAGCTTTGAAATTCTCGATGATAGCCTTCTCCCTAGCCTTGGCCTCCTCTTCCCATTTGAGCCTGGAAGGCTGGTGGTCCATATACATTCTTTCAATCCGACTATTGCGATCTTGAACCAGACGGACAATTGCTCAACCCTCCACCTTATCTTTCTTGCTTAGCCAGGGCGACCTCCCCCTCCAGAGCTGCCTTGGTTGGAGCCCAAGCATCCACCTGTGCTTGAAGGGGAGAGAGCAGCTCCTTTGCAACCTTCAGAGCTGCATAGGCTTCATCCCTCTCCTTCTCCGCATTAAAATGAGCGGTCTGGAGGGCCTGGCGTTGGGAGTCAGCATCTCTCAATTTTTGCCTCAGCTCAGCGGTTCCCTAGCTTTTGGGGAGTAGTTGGTCGAAGCGATCTACTCCTTCTCCAACGCAGCCCTCCAACTGCACTTTTCCTGCTCACTCAAGGCTAAGGAATGCGAAACAAAAACGATGCGATCAAAATAGTGTCGAGTAAAATAACTGGAAAAAGAAAAGGGTTAAGTGGTACCTCGGAGTCTAGAAGACCAGACCGGTCACTATACTCTTCAGGGGTAAGCCCCTCTTTTCCAAAAACAGCTAGCATATCCATGTCAGCATCCATATCGCTAAGCTTCTCCACCATGGTCTGCACTTCTTCGGTGATTCTGGTAGGTAGAGCTTGATGAGAAGGAAGGCTTGAGGCAGAGTCCGCTGCCCGGGAGGTGACGGCCTTCTCAGAAACCAACTCAACACGGGACCTCTTCTTGGTCCGGTTAAGATGTAGGTCGTCCCCAGCATCATCGAGCTCCTGGATATCGAGCTCCAAGTCAACTACCTTTTGAAGAGGATCATTCCCCATGGATCCATGTAGTGGCTCGGAACCCGACCCCTGCCCTGCCTGCATACTGGCATCGCCCTCCGACTTGGGGGCCTCAACTTGGGCTTGCGGTTCAATGGCCACCTGCCCAGACACATCAATGGGAATCATCCCCACTCTTTCTTTAGGAAGCAGGTCATTCCTAGCAATGGCCTCAGCCTCCTGCTCGCCCTGGCATTGGCCCTCCCATGCTTTTTCTTGCTCCTCCTGCGATCACCGAGGTCGACTATCCTCTTCATCTTAGCTTCCTGGTCCGAAGTGAGAGCTGCACAGCAAAAGGAAAGGGTCAACATATAAACAAGTGAGCAAGAGGTTAAAGCAAGAAGATAAATGGGACAAGTACATAACCGCCATAATGAAATAGACTCTTGAATTTACCCGGCTTCTTTTTCCAATAGTGGCACTGGGTCTCAAAGCGCTCCCTCTCATGTATAACCCAGTCCGAATACCTATGGCTCCTTATAATTGGAACGTGATGGGCCACATCTCCATCTCCCCCTCATCATCATTCCGGCCTGGATGTAGTAGTGTTTGATCGATTCTAGAGTGGCCCAGCTCACCGTGCTCCTACGAGCCACCAATGTCAACTTGCGAATAAGTTCATCACTCCACTCTGGGACCCAATAATCCTCCTCCTTCATCGACTCAGAATCTTCCTCGGGCAAATAGAACTCTCATCCCTTCCTACTCTCCACCTAAATCAGGTGGCTATTCCACTCCGAAACCTTGTCGGACAAATTGATAAACAACTTTGGAGCCTTAGCTTTAGCTGGGGTGCTGATTCCCCAAGTTTTGTCATTCACCACCACCTTAAAAAAATTCCTAAACACATAGATACAAGGCTCGTACCCTACGAACCTACTTATCATGGCAAAAGCCACCAACACCCAGACTACATTAGCTCTGAGTTGCATGGGGACCGTGGCCATACACTCGAGGAACTCACAGGTGAAGGGGTCCAATGGAAGTCTCAAAATCGCCTCTAACTGGCCATAGTAGAAAGCCACTATGGTCGTACTAAGGGTCCAATGTGTCCTAGACTGTATCTTCCTCTGCCTCTTAGTAAAATTAGTCAGCTGAAAGTCTGCTCGAGATACCTCTAAGTGATCGTGAAAGTGATCGTGGAAGTGATCGTGGAGGATCCGAATGCGAGACTCAAAATTCTTCTTGCGACCTTGGAGCAAAATTTGTCCACAATATTACCAGAGGAGGAGCTCGATGTTGTAGAGCCCGCAGTTTGTTGATCGGTGGTCGCCATTTCTACAGAAGACATGGAAACAAGGGAATCAGACCTAATAGATGAAGAATTTGAGCTATCTAAGGACGACCTAGAAAAGTGAAATTGAAGGATACCTTTGTGATTTCGAAGAGGTGGGATGCAACTGTAACACGAGGGGAAAGCTTGCTAACCGTTAAAGATGGCATCTTTGCTTTAGCTCTTGCTGGGTTCTTTGAAGATACGAAGGTGGTAAAGATTGTGAAGGAGTTGAACTCTCCCTTTTATACTTCCTTCTCCTTGCCTTAATTGGAAAGGTTTGGGGAAAAACAGTTGGATTGCAAGAATGTGGGCAAAATTAAAGGCCAATGCCGCTTCTCAGTGCGAATGTCCAATGTGAATATTACAGCACATTAATGACAGCTTATCCAACTACCAAAAGTCAATTTTCGGGAGCGAACTACATTTAACAAGTCGACATTCGATCGTCGCCCCAATGTGTAATCAATTTTTTTTCTATAACTTCGTACACGACAAGTCGAACTAGAAAGTTGGGAGCCACTAAACAAAATAAAAGCGATGGGCCAAGCCCAATGGGTTGGCCCCATGTCCAAGTCAGCCCAAAGGTCCATCAAACAGAGAGAGTACATCAAGCTGCCCCAATTCCACCAACCCGTCAATGTAGATCAGTCGACCAAGCTCATTCAACCTTTCTTGGTCCCGACCTAGATTCGTCAGACATACGATCCATTCCTTATACTTTCTCTGCTTAGTTAAAGTATGAAGTTAGGTCGACCTCAATCATTCAGGCGGCCTCGACCAAACAATACGTGCGTCTACCCACGTCGTCAGTTGTAAATGTCTCCTACAATCTCGGATGTTACGCCCCCATTATCTCCGTGGTCTAAGGGATTCGTAAACATCTAATATCATCACTATATATATTAGACCACATCTTACGTGAAAATGTAATGTTATCTTGGCTATTTTGAGATTACGTTATTGTAATATAGTTTATTCGACTTCATAACTCTGAATCTTATCACCACGCAGGAGGGTGTTAGCCGTAGACCATAAAGGCAAGTCGTTTGTTCGTTGTTTCAGATCTTAGTTACCGGAGATCAATCTATTGCTTTATTAAGGCTGATCCGGATCGATTCTTGAGGCACCTATACTTTTAATAGGTAATTTTCTTAATTGATGAAAGGGACTTTTACTTACATGAATCATCCCAAATTACATTTATCATCTGTTTATAACCTAAGGCGAAAATTACAAGATTTTGTTTTGGTTCAAGTTGTATTTTTCCCTCTCATTAATCACTTGTGATCTTTCTGTAAAGTAAAATGAGAAAAAACTAAAAAAAATTAAACCAACAAACAATAATTTGCTGATATGTATCAGCAGTTGCTATTATTTATGCCACTCTTTTGCATGTGATATGCACTATTTGGTTGTATAACAACATTAAAAAATGAACAAAAATGGACTTCATAAAAACAATAAACTATCATCTTCTTTAATGTTAGCATCAATTAAACAGTCAATAAAAAATAACAATTTAAATCTGATGGCAAAGTCACACACACACTAATGAGAAGATAACATGCTACCCAACCACATGACAAGATTCATGTAGGGCTCATTTTCAGTCAAGTTGCCCGTAGTACCACACAATATAACTGAATTGGGATTATATAATATCTTCTTTTTTTAGTCTGAACCAACGGTGTCCGGTCAATCTATTATATAAAAACCTTCATAAATTTCAGCCCTTTGGGGTAAAGGGTGTAAAAAAAAAAAAAAATTTTTGCTACAAAAAATATATTATGAGATCAAGCAGGATAGCCTTGATAATGTAGTTTAAGCACCAGTGTTGACAGTTACAGAAAAAGGGAGGTCAGATTTGAACAGTTTTATTAAAGAAGGGGAAGACCAGCATGGGAATTGAAGAAGATAGGATTAAATTGGAATTAGGGTAAATGTGGTAAAAGGATAAGGAGCGGCTTCCCATTGGTTAGTTAGAAATTTAGAATTACAAGAAACATTGGTAACAGTTATTCTGAGTAAATGAGTCTGATATCAAAACACACACACATACACACACATCTCCTTCTCCTCTCTGTGTGGACTGAGGGAATGGGCAGGTGATATATTAAAGAAATGGAGACCCCAGAAAAGGAAAAGATAAGATTAAATAACATAAAATAAAAAAGATAAACCCAAATTTATTCCAAGCCTAATGGAACAAAAAAGTCATGTAAGTCACCCCTTTGTGGTTCTATAAAAGGACAAGAAACTCACACTTCTTCTTCATCCACACATCAAATCAGAGAGAGTTGTTCCAAGTTAATGGAACAGTACTACATCTCTGTCCACTATTGTGGAGCAGAAGGAAAAACACACACACACACATACCCTTTTTTCTCTACAAATTAGGATTTCCTCATCTGGTGGAACAGCAGCAACAACAAAAGGAAGAGAAGAGAATTGTACCCTTTTTTGTTTATGGGCTGAAAAGGTAAAGGGAGGTGACAGAAGAGAGTGAGCACTCATGGTGATTTCTTGCATAAGTCAAAATTCATGCTTGAATCTATGTGTGCTCACTCTCTATCTGTCACCCCCATTACTCTCTTTTATCTCTCTTTCTTTACATGGGTGTGTGTGTGTGTGTTTGTCCATTAGGGTATGTATGTTTTAGGGTTTGTGATTTTAGAGGGGAGGTCTTTCTTTTGTGTGTGTGTTTATTGTGTGCAAGGGTATGTATAATTGGTTTCTTTTTCTTTGACTTCATATAGTTTAGATGTGCTGACATAAATTGATATATTAGGGTATGAAATAAATTATAAAGGGTGATTAAGTTAAAAGAGTTGGGGATGGGAATTGAAGGGAGGTGACAGAAGAGAGTGAGCACAGATGGCCTTTTCTTGCATGATGGCTTCCATGCTTGAAGCTCTCTGTGCTCACCCTCTTTCTGTCACCCCTATCTCTTTGCGTTGTGTGTGCGCGTGTGTGTGCGTGAGGGGGGAGTAAGGGATAGGTGACAGAAGAGAGTGAGCACATATGGTGTTTTTCTTGCACCATTCTTTGTGCTTGAAGCTCTATGTGCTCACCCTCTATCTGTCACCCCTACCACTCTTTTCCTCTCTCCTCCTGTGGTGTGTGTGTGTCTGTTTGTTTGTGTGTGTGTGTGTGTGTGTGTGTGTGTGTGTGTGTGTGAGAGAGAGAGAGAGAGAGGTTAAGGTATCTCTGATATTTCTTCATTCATTTTCCAAAGCACACAAACCCTAATCAGGTAATTGTATATTCTATGGTTTGGTCGATTAGGTTTATGTTTTTCCTTTCTTTATATATTTTCATTGCTCTTTCATACTCCAGCATCTATCGGGTACAGAATCCATATCATCAATATTCACTATGAAATTTCTGTTTGTTCTAACAAGAATTTTCCAAAATCTAAATTTTGGCTACTTTCATGTATATAAATCTTTTTTGTCAGCAGATATGATCAAGAAGATGATAAGAAACTCCTCTAAAATCCAAGTACAGATGGAGGTATTAGCTTTGATAAAATATTGAAGAAGACATCTTAATTTTATTGATATTGAGAACCCCTATTTATACATAACAGAGAGAGAGATGAATATGGTAGGAAGGAATTCTAATATGACAAAGATCCTAATACTATTGTGATAAGGAATACAGATTTGCTGAAGATTGATTTAGGAAACCAGGTGTTGCATGGCCGTGTCTTGTAATGTTGCACGATCGTGCAACTGATGCTGAGATGCACAAGCGTGTCCCTTTTGAGTGCACGGCCGTGCTATTGTTGCTGTAGTGTTACATGCTGTTGTTGTTGTAGTGTTAACAGGAGGAAACAGTAGTTTAGGGTTTCACTAAACTGATAATTTAGATGTAGGGTTCTCTTAAAGATTTGCTTGCTTTTTTTTCTTTTTTTTTTTTTTTTTTCAACTTGTGCATATTATAAACAAATTTGTACTCAAAATTCTTAGAATTATGATTATATATCTTTAGGCTACAGTGTTACACCGAGAAACCACTAAACTCAGTTACTGCAAGGAAAGAACCTCAGGAGTCAAGAGCATCCAAGTTTTAATTTGCCTTCAATATTACTCATTTCCCAGTTATGAATTTAAAGTCTGCATTTATTTCCAAAAAATCAAATATTTGTAAAAAATAAAAAGGCTGCATTTCATAACACCAAAAGAAGCTTTGCATTTACTGAGAAAATAACATGAAAAGAATTAAGAGCTGCTATCATTTCCAATAAGTAAGACTGCTTATGTTAAAAGGCCATCTATGTTAAAAGGCCATCTTTTCTTTTTATCAATATATTACTGCAACTCTGATAATATATATTTTTTCTTTATTTTAGAACAGATCATAAACAGACAGATGGTGCAGCTAGGAGGATCTGGCCGCCTTTTTTTTTTCTGCAGAAGATGAACAACACCATCAGATCTTCTGCATATTTGGATTTTAATTTGTTGTGTGTGTTTGTGTGTGAGGGAGGAATTGTTAATGTAAAGTTGAAAGGCTTTTGTAACATGTAGCATTTATTTGAGTAATAAATCTCTTGTTAATTATGAAATAACCTAGTTAGTGAGTGTAATGATAAAAATGGCACATGGAAATCTATGGAGCCATCTCTCAAGTTCTCTTTTCATTCACTACTTGTACCTTCTGCTGTAGGGTTAAATAAAAGAAATACTCCCTCCGTCCCACCCCAAATGTCTCAAAATGGGTTCGGCGCGGGAATTTTCAAAATGGGTTCGGCGCGGGAATTAAGGAAAGTGATGTAGGAAAGAGAAAAAGTTTAAATGTTGTGAGTATGAAAAATTAAATATGAGAATGAGTGGGAGAAATAGTTAGGAGAGAGAATGTTGTGAGTGTAAAAGTAAAGTAGAAGAGAGAATGAGTGGGTGGAATAGTAATAAAAAATTTCCTTTTTTGGGTTGAGACATTTTAAATGAGACGCCCAAAATGAAAAGTTGAGACATTTGGGGCGGGACGGAGGGAGTAATTTTATTGCAATTTTACGATGAGTACTTGTAAACAAGTAAATTATACTCCCTTCGGGTTCACTTTTCCTAAAATGAAAATGGGTCACACTTGTTATATTCACAATAATAACTCATTTACTTCATTTTTTCTCTCCTACCCAATCATCTACACTTACAACACATCTTTTTCATCTTTTTCTTTATTTGTGTGCCTAAATCAAATGGTGAGCTTATAAATAGGAAATATTTCTTATAAAGTTTGACAAAGTCAACCCGGAACAAAGGGAGTATAAAATTCACATCTCATGAAAGACACTTTATTCAGAAAAACACTGACATCAACTGATTACATAAAGTATCCAATATTACTGTTACTTTGGTTACATAAAGTACATGAACATAAAATAAATCAAAAAAAAAAAAAAAAAATCACCCTCCTATAAAAACTTGCAACACATGTGTGCTTTAAAACATTCAACCACAACAAAAATTAAATATCAGCCTATATAGAATGGAAGTACAGAATATTCAGTACTGAATTTGGCTTATAAACTTCCTGAATACTTGGAAACCATCTCCTGATAATGCTTTCAGATGATCCATTTGATGCCGTCTCCACAGGCCATCTATCAACCAGCTCGAAACCATAATGAGTTGCAGCCGAGAGAATCGACGGCTCATCAACTCTCCGTAAAACATGGCACAAAATAAGAGCCGGTCTCAACTCCGGGTCCACTTCAATACCTCCTCTATCAGATGAAATCATCTCTTTAGCGGTTTCAAACAAGGGCATAATCATCTCAGCAACATATGTAACATCTGTTCCTATGATAATATCGAAACCCTTGTTGCTTAATTGCTTGATGGATTCTATATGGTGTTGGTTACCCCACTGTAGCTTCTGTACGGAGAGTTTGGAAAGAGAATGAGGTTTGAGATTTGAAGCAACGTTATGGGAAAGCAATTCTAGTGCTTTTTCGTCTCCGTCCGTGGGGACCACGAGGTCTGCTGATTTAGTGGCTATCATTGAGCAAATTCCGCTACTGCCACAACCGAGCTCTAATAGCTTTTTGCCTGAAACAAGGGTTTGATTTGAAGCTAGGAGAGAAGCCATTAGTTGAGCTGATTCCCATAGCATTAAGCCTGTTGATTTGCAGGTGTGTTGGAATTCTTTTGAGAGTAGTTTAATCTTGAAGCTCCAGTCTTGTACGTTCACCTCAACAATCTGACGTCATAAAGGAAAGCAGATTTTACTTGTACATCTAAGAAAAATTACAGAGGTAAAAAATAATACCCTGTCTTTCCCAAATTAATGTCCCTTTTATTTTTTATACTACTGTATTTTTTTTTCTTGCAAAGATTAAAAAAGTGGACTTCTAGGCCATTTTGGTGCTACCTATGTTATCTCAGGCAGGACACCACTTGAAATCTCAGGTGGATATGGAAAAATCTAGGTTTTAGGCTTATATCTCAAACTCTCTCGACTGCATGAGAACTCTGCTGACGAGGAGAGAAGCTGTGATGCACTACAGTGACAGCTGTGCTGATGACAAACACTCAACTTGGGATCGAGTTTTTTTTTTAAAAAAAAAATTGTGATTATTAATTAACTACAGAGTACATAACAAAATGGGAGCCACTTCTGTTTTAACAACAAAATTGAAGTATGACAGGAAAAGAGCAAGCCAATCCCTAATTTCTCAGTTATTCTGAAATTAAGGGTGCGATTATTATTTTATTTCCCTTTGTCTCATGATCTTAAATATAGAGCTTGAATCTAACTTTGGTTTTCAGTTCTGGAAAGGGTCAAACAGGAACTCAGCTGACCAACTGATTCTGGAATTATAACTAAAAATAACCACAGAAACATGAATCAATACGACCCACAACATATGTTTTCAACCAAGTCTTGTTTATACGGTTCTGATCCACGGAACAGGTAAGAGTGGGACCCAAAAGATAAAAAGGCAAGAAGTGAATGGTTACCTCATCACCAGAAGAAGAAATGCCAAACATCTCAGCAGCCACTCCCTCTGACATGTCAATCACTGACCCTTCTTCAGGTTCTTTTAAAGTGTTCTTGGTCTCAGTCTTAGCACTCTCCTCAGTGTGGAGGTCGGTCGTGATTTCAGTCTGTTGACTGCACAAGCCGTTTGCTCCACCTAAGCAAAATGCAGCTTGGACCCAACGCCTATAATCAGAAGAAAAATTAAAATTATTGAATTGCACTTTTATTATGTATATTAGGCATGCCCAACATTATTAAAGAGAGAGAGAGAGAAAGATAATGTTGAAAACGACATGCTTTATCTAAACAAACTGTTCAGTGCCATTTCTTCAGTAAGACATACACTAGCCTACAGCACCACTTATGGTTAAAAATTCTAAGCAATGGTTTAGCGTAAGGCTCCACTGATTGGACTATAGCAGTTACGAAGCACCATGCCAATAATTCTTCATCAGGGATGTATGATTAAATTATCATAAGTTATGGCTAGTTGGTTACATTATTAACCACAAGAGAAATGCTAAAATATAAGATCATTTACCGATTCATTACTATCTCACGTGACCGATTTTCCACTTGTTTGCAGCAAACACCATATGCTTCAGTATTGAATCCATTTTCTTCAAACAAACTTTTCAAGAATCCATCAGAGAAGTAGAATGCACGCTGAGAACAAAAGTGATAAAAGGTAAATCTAGTACAGGAAAGAATAAGACTGCAAAGAGCTGGCAATGAAGTTCACAGTACTTTCGAGTGGAGTGAATAAATGTGAGTTGAACTTACAGTGCCATCACCCCTGACATAAAAGTTTTCACTAATCTTTTGATCCTTGGAAGTGAACCTTTCCTGCCATTGCAGCAAGGAGATATTAATTGAAAAGCAGCATCACACCAAACACTACACCACCTCTATCAAGTTGGGAAAGGAAAAGGATTGTCTAACAATGCATAATAACATTCCCATTATCCACAACTTTTTCCAATGGCAAAAGTAGATGAATTAAGTGAGAAACTTAACAGATAAGAAGGAAGAGATTCAGTAAAACACAAGAAGAAACGAAGGACCAACCAACTAATCAAATGAGGTATACTCCTTGCCACCTTTTATTCCATCATTTAACCATAATATTCACTAAAGAAGTGTAAACCTTTTTCTGGTGAAAAATCTTCCATCGTTTATGTGTGCCTCACACTTTTGGTACATTGAAAAATTAATTTGTCTTCTTGTTTTTGCTCATTGTTTCAACTTCCACATGAGAGAATTCCAAGCCCACAATAAAACTAAATTATTTTTCACATAGGATGAAATGGTTCAGCTTTTACCATATTGCTTTCCTCCTAAAGACAATAAATTCATGATGTATCACTGAAGCTAAAAGACAATTCTAAATTCAACTCATGTTACTCCCTTTGTCCCAAAATGAATGACCATTTTAAATTTAAGGGTCATTTTGAAATATTGATTTTAAAAGCAAAAAATTTAAACATTTTTGCTATTCACTTTCAAAATTTTAGTTTTGCAAAAATATAATGAACTATGAAAAAAAATTCACTTAGGACAGTTTTTTGATGGAGAAGTTTCAAAAGGTCATTCATTTTGGGACAAAAATGGTCATTCAATTTGGGTTCAATTTGGGACAGAGGTAGTAAAAGCAAGGGAATATTGGCAAGGACGCTGTGACCAGCCATGCTCATGCTTTGCATGATGAGCACGTTACAGTTGAAGTGAGCAACAGTTTCACACATGGTCACTGATTTTAGCATTCAAGGATGTAATGCAAAAGCCAAATTAGCAGCCACAGTGGACACAAGTTTTAACCAAAAATCGCGAGTATCGACCCAAATTGGTAGAGTTGAGGCTTAACAGGCGGCAGAAAGTCTTTCAAACTACTAACGGAAACTCTGAAATAAAATGCACGCAGTCTATGTTTCCTCTGTAGTCGAGCACAAAACATAACAGCATCACACAAAAACAAGCCACATAATTTAATTAATTTTATAAGCATAGTTGTCCTTGAGAAGTTTAATAAGTTAGAGGATCAGCACCAGAGAACAACCAAGGAATCTCAGTTAATGCAAAGAAAAAGTTCATTTTCTGAAATTCTCCTTTTGAGGAGCACTGATTTAACTCGTGAAAAACTACAAGGTAGCATCACAATAAACAGAGTACAGACACAATGACACGCACACGCACAAGCATAAGGAAAATTGTGGCACAAGTATAAGGTAAAATTGTTAAGACAGGAAATTACCTGAGCAAGGTCTCCAGTAGCGTAGTCGCGGAATAACACGTAACCGTTTGGCTGGAAGTAGGAAACCGTGTTAGCAAGAAAGTGGATAATCCAGATTGTATAATCTAGACAAAAGTTTCATTTCATAATGTCAAGTAATTATTCTAACCTTAAGTATTTTTCTGATGTTTTTTAACACCAGGGGCATCTTCTCTGGAGACACTGCAGATAAGACAAATATCTGCTTAACCAGTCAGTTGCTAGACAATTACAAGGACTAAGAAAAAGTGTAGGTTCGTTTGAATTATTTTTCGATTATCAGCAGAGAGAACAAGTAAGAAAACAAAAGAAAGAAAAAAAGATCATACAGGCATACATGATCTCAATAAACTGCCCTGACATAAAGTTTAAACACCACAACAGTGTTGGTCGGTTTAAACCAACTGTGGGATGAAAAAATAACTAAGCATACACAGACGTCACCAAAAGAATACTGTCAGAGTATAACCAAAACTTTCTAAAAAATGATTTTACCATTGTTATAATGTCAACTGAAGACGGAGATATCTGCTTGCTAAGGTCATCAGCTGTCAGATCACAGGCAAATACATTCACCCTTGTAGCTGTGAAATCCTTGTGTGTCTGCAAGAAGTAAAAGTACATACATCATTGAACTAGGACTCTATATTTCTGTAGTAATAGCCCTCTGCATTGAAGAAAAAAAAAAAAAATAAATAAAAAAGCTAGAAATACTGCTAAAGGACATAACTACACTCTGGGAGATCTATGAAAACAAGGAATATGGTCGAAGTAGTTACATTTCATCCCAACAAGACACGAAAGTGCTCTTTCCGTTCCTCGCAAACTTGGCAGTGTCAATTCATAGCAGTTATCAGCCGACAGTACACTTGTGGCAGATAGCCTCTCACTAGAATAACACATATTTATAACAGAAAAAAACCCTCTAAACCGTTTAATCTATAATCTCAGTCCTCACTAGATGTCCTGTGGCTATCTCTATCACTACGTGTAAACCACCACTCTCCACCAGAGTTGGTTGGAATCAACTAACTAAAGTTAGAAGCACGTAGTTCATTGGATATTGTAACAACGGACAAACAACTTGGATCATGATCTCTGTGTCATGACAATTTGTTGCATTAGATCACCAGCTATATTGGCTAGATTCTTAACTGTGCTTATTTTGTAATGAACCAATAAAATATTCATAAACAGAGAGTTGAGTCAAGTAATAGGCACTGACCAAAGTTTTGGTCCAAACAAAATCTTCTCCAGCATTAAGTTGGCCTTCTACGTATTACTCCCTTTGTCCCTAAAGGAATATCCAAATTCAAGAATTTTTTTGTCGCAAAATGAATGTCTTTGTTGCAAACAACTTTGTCCCAAAACACTTTTTTACCAAAAAAAATTCTCTATTCATTTTATTATCATAAAAATAAATGTTTAGAAAGTTGATAACAGAATATTTATGGATCCTTGCTATTAAAATATATAAAAAGCACACATTTTCAGAGTGTCCCTTAAAATGAAACTTGGACATTCAATTAGGGACCGAGGGAGTAATATTTTTGATGCTTATGCTTTTTGATAAGGAATTTGGCCTTGGAACATTGTATAAATGTAGGAAGTTTTCTATTTCCTAAGGTAAATAATAATGAAAATTGCAGTGCAGTAGGTGAATGCTAGATCACAAGACAGTAATGCCAACAGTCATGGGGTTAATATCAGAGCCCACCCTTGAGGTTTGGTCAAATTCCAATGCCCACCCTTATCCTTCACATTTTCCACATCAAATATAACTAAAGAACAGCGGACACTAGAATTAGGACAAAGATGGGTGGGCACTGAAATTAACCCAGTCATGCTACATACGACACCAACATGAAAAGATTTCTCAAATGTAACTTTTTGCATGGCTTTTTAGGTCAGTGTCAGAACACAAACCTGAACCAAGTCCACCGCACATTGTGAGAAGTCACAAGCATGAATAAATATCTCTGGATAGGTATCAATTAACGGGAAAATGGTGTTTCCAGCCCCACAGCCAACCTGCACAGAAAAATGACCCAATAACAACGCTAACATTCACATGGGAAAGCAGCCCATAGAAGAAGTGGAATTAATGAATGAAAATCTATAACCGGAGAAAGAGCTCCAGCTTGCGAATGAAAAGAACAAATAGTACACAAGTTCGATAAAATTAACCCGAAAAAATGATTAATTTATGTTTCTTTATACCAAATATGTTGATATGTATCTCGCAGGGAGGTAGGGGGTTATGCACTAGAGAACGGCCTAGTACAAGAGGCTGGCAGCCTGCAGGATCTGGGTAGTGACAGATAATCAACTGGTTAAAAGTTGAATTCACCTCCGGGAGAGCTTTAGTGTAAACCAACAAAAGTTAAATAAAATAGACTTTCACGATATACGGGGAGACAAAAAAGAATTACCTCTAAAACGACTTTCCTTCCTTCTCCCTGAAAAGTCGAGTAAGAAAACTTTAAGCTATAGAAAGGATATTGTACTGTTATTTTAGGGTTAAGAACCTAGCTTAAATTACAAATGCAAAGTCTTTCTGTACTCACGGAAAAGTAGTTGCCCCATTCCTTGTCCAAGTAATGGCGATCCTTAAAGAACTGATAAAACAAAGGCATAATGTTAATTTCAATAGAAATGAACTAACAGCATAAAGGGCTGCTGGTAAATGCAAGAGTAAAACAACCCAGGCTAATACACAATCTTCATTCCAACAGACTACAACACCATATGGTTTCATTTATAGCACTCCATATCCGCTCTTAGAGAAGTTAGGGACATAATTAGTTGCCAAAAGTTCACAAGCTTGTATATTTGTAGATACACACAAGCTCATTCGGTAGTTAAACATCTGCTTTTCTTTGACAGAAATAGATATACATCCATTAGAATGATTATCTAGCCTTCTCGATCGGCCCAGGTCATATATTCAATACACAGCTAGCTAGATTTAACACAGATAGATCTTAAATTATCGTGCTAGAAGAAATCAACTGCCAGAAGCAGGTTTTGTGCAGCAGTGTATATGATATCATAGTAATGGGTGCAAATGGAGAAACTAACCCTGTCTTGATGACGTTTGTAAAAAACATCCCAATACTTCCTAGCATCTCTTTCATACTTCTCTGCAGAAGAGCTAAGAAAATTAGAACAGACAGAACTTGTGTCATTCATATTTAATCATATGCTACTAGACATTCTTCTGCATCTATTTGTGCATGATATTTGTGAGTATGTACACGCATGTGTGTGTGTGTGTGTGAGAGAGAGAGAGAGAGGGGGGAAAAGGCAGATAGAGACCTCTCCAAAAGACAGAAATTTCATTTCTTGAGGTAGAATATATTTGTAGCTTCTGCCCAGGCAGTTGCTTCTGGTCTTTAGTGTCCCGTGCATCAGATGCCATTCACCTAATTCTATTAGCAACATAGATAATTAGAAAGCAGAACCCGAATTGGAATTCTAATAACAACTCAAAAGTTATAGAAAGAAATATATCCACACCTATAAACTGATTGGGACAACAATGGGTTTAGTTCAGTTGTGCTCGGACCCATACAGTTGAGTTGGGAAATAATTGAGAAGTTTCCCACCACTCAACGAATTGGAATTTTGAAAGAATCAGACGCGCAATTAAGCAAGGAGTATCACAAAGAACTAGCTTTTAGCTTTGACAATGCACTATTTTACATAGAGTAAAAGGGAAAGAAATTGTATCTGAGTGCAACTTATGATGCTATATTGCTTCAAATGAACTCCAACTTGGTTAACATAATCCATGGTCGAGCAGAAAAATCAGATTATTATTATAATTATTATTTTGAATATTCTCTTTTGTTGATAGAAGAAGAGATCATACTAGGTCCATGACAAAATGACCGTTGGGTTTGACTTTTCACACAGGTTAAGAAAGATAACTGAATAGACAAAAATTTAAACAGCATTCCCTGAACTGCCCCTAATAATTATATCACTACTGTTGTTGTTGCCAAAGCACAATATAGGGCTGGAAGAAAGCTAGAAAAAATATCGTACAAGTGTGCCAACATCGGAATTCACCAATATCAATGAATACCCCCTCCGTCCCTAAATGAATGTCCGAATTTCCAAAATGTTTGTCCCAAAATGAAAGTCCAAATTTTGGGAAGTTGCCAAATCTTCCCTCATCATGCAACAAGTTCTAATTTACACTTAGATTTCTGATGCAATACAGAATCATTGAGGTTTTTTATGTACTTATGTTACTAAAAATGCTTAAGTTCAACATTGTTGCAAATGCCCCTCGAAATTTGGACACTCATTTAGCGACGTAGGGAGTAATATTCTCTTTTTAATTTACATTTCCATGATATAATTGAATTCTACCAGAAAATCTCATGAAGATAAAGCTTAGAATGTGGATAAAATTGGGTGAAGCAAGAATCATCTACCAACAAGTCTGGTTTCTGATTACAACATACATGCCAACTAAATAATCTTTCTTTGGGCTCTATCAAAAGCTGACTAATTACCGATGAACAAAGAATTGTCTAATTTGAACAAAAACATCATTATGTTGCACACAAGCACAGATTCAATCAAGAGGTCTTGCACCAACCAGCTGATGGAAGAGTATCACGACATATACTCTCTCTCTCTCTATCTCTCTCTCTCTCTCTCTCTCTCTCTCTCTCTCTCTCTCTCTCTCTCATCCCAAAAAAGACTACTCCCTCCGTCCCGAAATGATCTTCCACCTTTTTTATTGTTAAAACGAAGGTACTTTGAGCAATAAATTTAGGTTAATTTGATTATCCTAATAAAAATTTAAAACTTGTTAATGATACACCATTATAAGTACCATTAATAACAATTTTTAGATGATCATTAGAATAATTGAATTAACCTAAAATTATTGATCAAAGTACCTTCATATTGACATTCAAAAAAGTAGTAAGATCATTTCGGGACGGACAGAGTAATGGTCCGAAGTGAAAAGTCAAAACTTTTTAAGAATGTAGCATAAGGATTAGACGCCAGTTCTTACAATTGTACTAAAAAAAAGTAACTTTTGTACTGAGACAATTATTTTGGGACAACCCAAAACGAAAGATACATTAAAATTAGGAGTAATTTGCCAAATAATCACACAGACAGCAATTATTCGATCATATGTGAACAATCAACTTCCAGTAGCTTGGCAAACATAGAACTTTTTCTCACCTCAAAAGTCTGCGCCGCAATTTCAAGAATTTTGGATGGGATTTTGAATGAAGCAAACGAAAACAGCATGAATTGAAAATACTTGACAAAATTCAGAGAAGAGAAAACGGAGAAAGCAAATCGATGGGAGCTATGAAATTATCTTCACAGATTTCCGAAAGGAATGTTCATGGGAAATGTAAACAGTCATATAGACGTACCGAGAGAGAGAGCGGCGGCGGGGTTGACGCTCCGGCGGCTGTTTTGGAGTTTGAAGGCTTTAGTGCTCTCTCTTAACTCTGAGAAGGATTCTGGCTTTGGGGTTTTGAATCTTTTGATGTTATTAATGTTTACACTTTGCTACCCTGGACTTCATTAGGTGTCATTTATTGGATAGCTTATCTTATGGCATTACATTAGTCTCGATATCAATTTTTGTTCTTGACTAAAAATAAAAATTACTTCCCCCCGTTTGCCGTTCCTAGTTTGAATTTGCACGGAATTAGAAAAAAAAAATGAATGTTGTAACTATGAAAAATAATATAAGAAAGAGAAAGTTGATAGGAAATAACAAGCGAATTGTTGTAATGAGTGAGTTGTTGTAATGAGTGTATCAAGTATGCCTCATTGTTAATTTTAGAAATAAAGTTAACTAAAAATTTTAATCTGGAACAACAATTAAAAGAAAATAAGAAACTTAAGCTGGAACATTGGAACGAAGAAAAAAGTTTCCTCATAAGAAGCGGATGAATTAGTTTTTTTTTTAGTTTCTCCAAAAACCAAAAAAAAAAATCACCTTTTAAAGCATGGCCTTAATACATCAACTTTGAGCAAACTCATGCGATCCCTATGAAATTTAAGTCTCATCTTAGTCTTATAAACTATGAGTTGCACGCCGTCTCAAGTCAAGTCAGAACAAAATTTTAGTCGCAAACTGATGTGATCGTAAAAAATGGGTATTGGGCGCAGCCTGCTAATATGAGGCTCAATTCGGCACTTATGGATTAAGGCCCATGATAATGAGCCCAAGAGTAGTCAAAGGTAACTGGCGACTTCGTTTGAGTATTGGCGAGAACCCGCAGGCGAGAAGCCCGTTAAAACATGTCATTACAGGAAGATGATATAAGTTCAAAGGCCGAAATCTCGCCTAGTATATATCTATCTGCGACCAGCAAGGGTTGTCGCCATGTGATGGTTGTCGCCATAGGCGGCATCGAGATCATTAACTACAGTTCAGAAGCCATTAATGTTGTTATAAATGGGGCCCACCGTATCTGATCAATGATGAGTAATGTGTCAGACCAAAAGTTAGCACCTCCACTTGCATATTGGGTGGTTAGGACCCCTTGTAGATGATCGACATGTGTCCGAGACATGTGCCTTGCACATGATGCATGGAAGTATATAAACCACCTCAGAAATTTCATTAGGTAAGTTCTTCTGGTTATCTTTCCTGCACTTTGGTTCTATCTTCTTCCATTAATCTTGTTAGAATCTTGATTGTTTCTTACTCTCACGCCGGAGGGGTAACGCCGGAAACACCCCCGGCCTAGTTGACGTTTGTGCATGTGCGTAGGAGAAAAACGGAGAAGCAGCCGGAGTATCCTTGGTTCAGCCCTTCTTTCAGTCCTAGTGCAACCAGTTTGGAATGGTAGCATCAGTTGGTTCCGTTGTCGGGACTGACTTCTTCTCTGTTTGGTCTATTTGAGTTTGCTGTTGTTCTTGTTCTTGCTTTGTAAACCCAAAAACTCATAAAACACTTCCATATGGTCAGTCTCAGCATTGTTCTTGTTTATGTTCTTATTTATAAACCCATAATACTTGTCAAATGGGTCAGGATAAAGGAACACCCTCAAAGACTACCCAAAACCTAGCACTGACAACGCCAAACCCAAAAGAAACTTGTTTGCCCAGAGGGTCTGATGTGGAGGGCGTGGTGCATTCCACTGAGACAGAATCTACAATCAGGCGTGGAAGAGAGCGGGAAGCCAAAGAGCGCGCTGATAGAGGAAAGACGAGAAACGATAGATAGGAGCCTGTTTCTCCAGCGGGTGACGAAGTTAGAGCTGAGGCAGATAGAATTAGAGCCAACAACGAGCTATTATTGCAGATTCTTGCTAACAACAACAAATTGATGGAAATGGGGCAGGAGCCTACTCAGGTCCCGCTCAGTGTGATGGGAAGGGCAGCCGGAAAAAGCCCAATAAGGGAGCAGGCGGTTAGTCAAAGTGTGTCTAAAAGGGATGAAAGACGAGTGCGAGATATGCCGCCGCCTAAGGATAAGACAAGAGTGCAAAGGCGTGAAGCCACCAAAGCCAGGTCTGAAGGAGCTGTCGGAAGGAAGAGATCTCAGGAATTTGTGGAGGATGGAAAAAGAAGGAAAGTGCATTACCAATCTGGCAACTCGCGAGATGAATCCTATTATTACGAGTATGAAGGAGAGGAGATGGACAACGGATCAACAATGGATAAAACTTACAGGGCAAGTCGTTCTAGGCACTCAGAGGAGAGGTCACATCGATAAAAAAAAGTCGCATCATCCAGAAAGATTGCATCGTGAAGAAAGGTCTCATCGAGATAGAGAGCATAGGCAACATGGGAAGGGCGAAAAAAGGTTGAAAAGAAGGTCGAGAAGAAGATTGAAGAGGTCGGTAAGGCTAAAAAAGAGGAGGATGATCGTTGGAAAATAGAGATGGCAAAGAAAATCAAAGACCTAGAGGCTGGAAACAAAGGGGAAGAGGAAAAGGATTCCTGCTTAGCCCCATTCGTGAAAAGTATTCAGAACGCTGATCCAGATCCCACTTTCCGCATGCCATGTTTTGCGGAGTATTCGGGAAGTACAAGAGAGAGAACCCATGTAGGCGGTTTTGAAGTAACTTTGTATATGCTGACCAAGAGTGAAGCAATCTTATGTAGGGCGTTGGCCAGCACGTTGACCGATCATGCTCTGGAGTGGTTCCTTGCCCAACCTGCAGAGTCAATCATTAGATGTCAAGATTTTAAGAAGAAGTTTCTAGCAAGATTCAGCGCCTCGGGAGCGCAACCTGTGAGGAAGCAAGAATTGTGCGGGATAAGACAAAAAACTGACGAAGGGATAGCGAGCTATACAGAAAGATTTATGAAAGTGGCCAACCAAATCTCCGACATATAACAATATCATCATGCTCTACAATGCCAGTCCATTGCCAGGCCATTTCAAGCGAGAATTGGGAATGAGATTGCCAGAGACTGTAGGCGAGTTGTACGAGCGGGTTAGGGGGTATTGTGGAGGAGATAACAATGATGAAGTGACAATGATTCCCGCGACAACTTCTACGACGAAAAAGAATGTCAAGGAAAGGATTGAGTTCGTGAAGGAAGAAAATAAGGGAGATAGAGGGGGCCGCGATAAAGGTCAGGCGGGAAGAAGTGATGGTTGCAATAGAGGCCGTGGGGCCACAAAAATTGTGAAGTGTAATAGATTGAATACAAGTATAAGCGAGATCTTGAAGAGAGTAAATTTTCCAATAGCTTACCCCATTCGGGAAGGCACAACGGCAGCCAGAGATCAGAATAGCTTCTGCAACTATCATCAGGCTAAGGGGCATGCAATGGAGGATTGTTACAATTTGAGGAGGGTAATCCAAATGAAAATTGATGGTGGCGAGTTGAAGGAATATCTTGAGAAGAATGTAGGGCGGGATGAGGAAACGCGAGAAGAGAGGAATTTCGTTGATGTCATTCAGGACCCTCTCCCTAGTGTTGCTCAACTCAATAGCCAGATTATGATGTTGTCGCATAGTTTTAATGTCCCAGAGTACGTGGCAAGTGAAGATAGAGTGATAAGTTTTTCAAGGCGAGAATTGGCGGTGACAAAAAGCCATGGAAGTCAGCCAGTAGTGATAACGATTTATCCGGGAAATAATATTGTTAAGAAGGTGCTGGTGGACTCCGGGGCAAGTCGCAACATCTTATATTATGAGGCTTCAAAAGGATGAAATATACTGAAGCAAATTTGGTACCATACAATGGGTTTCTAGAAGGTTTTACGAATCATACAGTTAAAGTGAAGGGTACAATAGTGTTGGAAGTTGAGATTGGGGAGGGGAGATTGGCGAGAACCCAAACTGTGGAATTTATGGTGATTGATTTGGTTTCCCCCTACAATGCTATAGTTGGAATCCCATTTATGCAAAGTTTTGAGATGGTGGTGTCCATTCTACATCAAAGAGTGAAATATCCAACTCCCAACGGCATCGGATGTCTGAAGAGTGAAGTAATTACAGTTATAAGGAAAAAGAAAGAAATGCAGAAAGCAAAGGCGGCAAGCACGAGCTCTTTGACAACAAAATCGACATCTCTCCAGTTGTGCATTAATATGGTTGACGTAGTAGAAGAGGAGAGGATTGGGAAGTGACAGAAAGTATGATGAATAATACAACAATCATAGCCGTGGCGACGAGTGTGGTCCCAGAAAGTGTAGAGATTGAAATTGATGAAGTTCGAGAAACAGAAGAGGAGGTAAATGATCATGAAGCTGCCGCCGAGAGCAGTTATTCAATGGAGATGGTTAATATGAGCCCCACTTTGAGCTATGCAAGGGTGGTGAGACTTGTCCAGATGAAGGAGCCGAGAATATAAGAGATTGTGGAAGACTCAGAGGAAGAGTGTGAAACGATTGAGGTGGAAGATAAAGAAGGGTGGCCAACGGGAAATGTTTTCGCAGATATCAGGAAGGAGGTTCTCGCCAAAGGAAGGAAAAGAAAAAGAATTGAAGTTGACACGCTGCAAGTAAGGGATGAGCCCGACATTTAAGCCTTAGAGGAATTGGAATAAGTGGAGATTAACAGTTACTTTCCCGAGCAAAAAATAAAGATTGGAAAACAGTTGACAAGAGATTAGCGAGATCGGTTGGTCGAATTCTTGAAGGAAAGTCTGGACGTGTTTGCATGGCAGCCTGAGGATATGAGGGGCATAGACGAGAATGTCGCCATGCATTTTTGAATGTTGATCCAAATATTGAGCCGTTCAAGCAAAAGGTCAGGTATTTGTCGCCGGACAAGGAAAAAGCAGTTTTGGAGGAAGTCGAGAAGCTATTGAAGGCGGAATTATTGAGAAGATTCAATATCCAATCTAGTTGGCTTGCCCTGTAATGGTTTTGAAGGCGAATAAAAAGTGGAGAATGTGCATTGATTTTACTGATCTGAATACGGCATATCCCAAGGATTGTTATCCTTTGCCAAAGATCGACAAGTTGGTGGATTCTATCGTGGGCCACAAGGTGTTTAGTTTCATAGATGCCTATTCAGGCTACCATCAGATAAAGATGGCTGAGGAGGATAAGGCGAAAACGGATTTTAGAACACCCAAGGGAAACTTTTGTTATAAGATGAGGTTTGAAGAATGTCTGGGCGACATATCAGAGGATGGTGAACGAGGTGTTTAAATCGCATATAGGAAGGAACATTGAGGCGTATATTGATGACATGGTGATAAAGACGAAAGAAGGCAACCATCTGGGGGATCTCGCTGAGACCTTTTGCAACCTGAGAAAGAATTCGATGAAGCTAAATCCCAGCAAGTGTACTTTTAAGGTGACGATGGGAAAATTTTTAGGCTTTCTAGTAAATAGAAGAGGGATAGAGGCCAACCCTAAGAAGATACAGGCACTACTGGACATGTCACCACCAAAGACGATCCGCGAGATCCAGCGTTTGAATAGAAGAATCATAGCTTTGGGGCGCTTCATATCTAGATCAGCGGAAAGATGTTTGCCATTTTTCCGAGTCTTGAAGGGCGGAAAGAAGTTTGTATGGAATGAAGAGTGTAATGTCGCCTTTGAACAAATGAAGGTTTATTTGGGAAAGCCGCCATTATTATGTAGCCCTGTAGAAGGCGAAGATTTGTTTGTCTATTTGACGGCATCAGATTACGGGGTTGCCGCAGTGCTAGTGAGAGAGAAAGGGAGTATTCAAAGGCCAGTATATTATGTGTCCAAGGCACTGAACGAAGTTGAGGCGAGATACTTCAATGCAGAAAAGTTGCAGTATGCCCTAGTGATTGCCGCCAGGAAGCTGAAAGCTTATTTTGTGTCATACACAATAGTTATTTTGACTAATGCCCCATTGACGAAGATTCTGCAGCAGCCAAATACGGCGGGAAGACTGTTGAAGTGGTCCATTGAATTAACTGAGTTTGACATCAAATATGAATCTCGCAAAGCAATCAAGGTGCAAGCTTTGGCGGACTTTATTGTGGAACCTTCATTCACAAAGTCGCAGGCGGAATTGGCTGAAGCGGTGAGCAAGAGAAAGGCGACAAAGAAGACAGTGCCCAGTTTGTAGAAGAAAAAGAGAGTCCGCCAAATTGTTGGGTTTTGCATGTGGATGGTTCGTCGGCAAAGGATAAGGGAGGAGCGGGAATTACGTTGGTCTCGCCTGATAAAGAGTGTAAGTATGAGAAGGCATTGAGATTCAAGTTTTCTATTCTAATAATCAGGCGGAGTATGAGGCTCTAATTGCGGGAATCGAGCTAGCAAGATACATTGGGTTGACAAGGATTGTTATTCACTCAGACTCTCAGTTGATAGTGAACCAGGTGAAAGGTGAATATGGGGTGCTGCATCCCGTTTTGGTAAAATACTGCAACATGGCAAGAAACATTCTGAAGGGTTTTGAATTTTGAGAGTTGATACAAATAGACAGATCTGAAAATGCAAGGGCCGACGTGTTGAGCAAATCGGCGGGAAGTGACATGCAAAGCTCGCCTAATGAAGTGATGATAGAGTATGTGGATATGCCGGCAATCAATAGGCAGATTATTATGGAGATAGATGAAGCAGAAAAAAATTGAGTCATTGAGATGAAGGAATTTTTGGGTAAAGGAGAGTTGTCGCTGGATGAGGACAAGGCCAAACTGATCAAGAAAACCTCGCCAAGGTTTACCGTTCAGGATGGAATTCTTTACAGAAGGTCTTTTTTTAAGCCACTCATGAGATGTATTGAGCCGAGTATGGTGGAAAAAGTTTTGTTTGAGATACATGAAGGAGTTTGTGGACGTCATCCTGGAGCGAGAACGTTGGCCGACAAAGTTTTGTTCCATGGATATTATTGGCCCAGTTTGAGGCGAGATGCAGAAAACTACGTAAGGAAATGCGAGAAGTGTCAGAGGCATGGCAATATTCCCAGCAACCAGCATGTAACAAACACCAATTGTAGCAACATGACCTTTCGACATGTGGGGAATCGACTTGATAGGACCTTTCTCGAAAGCCAAAGGTGGATGCTAGCATGTGGTGGTCGCTGTAGATTATTTTACCAAGTGGACAGAAGCAAAGGCGCTGGCGACAATCAGTGAAGAAAATGTTGTAAAGGTTGTTCAAGAAAACATATGGTGCAAATATGGGCTACCAAGGGCAATCGTTTCTGATCATGGGACTCAATTTGGGAAAAAGTTTTCAGCGGAGTGTGCGAGGTTAAACGTGAAGCATTGGAAATTGGCAGTCTATAGGCCGCAGTGTAATGGGCAGGCCGAGGCGGCAAACAAGCAAATCATTGCCGCCCTATGCAAGAATTTGGAGGGAAGAGGGGGTGCATGGTTGGAAGAGTTGTCGAATGATTTTTGGTATGTAAGAACGACAGTGAAAGGTTCAACCGGGGAAACGGCGTTTGCACTTACTTATGGGTCTGAGGCAATGGCGCCGGCTGAGATGGCTCTACCAACTTATAGAGTTATGTATTATGATGAAGTCAGGAATGGCCAAAGGCGCTGCAGCGACCTTGATCTGAGTGACAAGAAAAGAATGAATGCGAGAATGAGGATGAGGATGATCAACTATAAGCAAAAAATGAAGGCGCAACATGACAAGAGGGTCAATAAGAGGTCATTCAACGTGGGAGATTGGGTCCTCAAAAGCATGGAGGCAACTGGGCCAAAATCGGGGTTCACGAAGCTAAGCGAAAAATGGGAGGGTCCTTTCCAAGTGACCAAAGTCGTCAGAGAGGGAACTTATCAACTGAAGAAGAAAGATGGAGAGGATCTCAAGAATGCATGGAGCGTAGACCATCTAAAGTTGTATTATCAGTAGAGTTGTCGCTTTTGTTTATGCTTCAACTGTTTGATTGCCGCAACTTTAGAATAGTAAAAGTTATATAACTTTTTCCTGTAACTTGAATATTTTGATTATCGTACGTTCTAGAATGGTGAAAGTTATATAAAATTTGATATTCTCGAATGATATATTTTGACGTGATACTGAAAAGATTACGAAAATTCCTTAGCGACATATTTGCACGATATTTGTCAATAATTATCAAAATTTAACAATGTTAACCTTTTATTTCATGGAACAATGAATGTATGACCGAATGCACGATGGGCGCAAATCAAGCACGGGATGGTATCACACATGAGCGGATGGAAAGAAAGATGACAGCCATGGAGGTTGCCGCCGAAGAAGGCCGCCCCGAAAGATGACGGCTATGAAGCTTGCCGCCGAAGAAGACCGCCCCGAAAGATGATGGTCATGAAGGTTGCCGACGAAGAAGGCCGCCCCGAAAGATGACGGCCATGAAGGCTGCCGCCCAAGAAGGCCGCCCCAAAGGATGATGGCAAGGGAGGTTGACACAAAGACTTGGTTTAAAGGTACCTAGCACAAAAAGACTTGGTTTAAAGGTACCAAGCATCAAGATGGACAAGGAAAAGAAGCCGCTGCAAAGCTGAGTAAAGTTGAGACGCGAGAAACATAACTAAGGAGTAAGGCTGCCTAAAGACAAGCCTCACTTTTTCATGGGAGTAGTATGTATAGATAAAGATATGGAAATAAGATCATCAGGGGAACCTTTGATAAACTATCAAAGCATTGATAAACTATTAAGGTAAAATACATTAGGCGACATACAAAGATGAAAATTCAAAATAGATTAAAGAAAGCAAAGCAACAAATATCAAAGGAAGAAAACATTCATACAATGGAAACTAAAGTCAAGTCGCAAACCGCGACAACCGAAGTACAACAAAGCAAAGTTAGAGACAAGAATGTAAATTGTTTAATACAGACCCAGATCAAATTAAATTGTTTAAAAAGCATCAAGTTCAAGGGGGAGTGGGGATGTGCTCAGTTGAAGCGGCTCGAGCGGCTTTAGCGGCATCTTTCGCAGTTTTTAGCGTAGTATTCTTTTCATCAATAAGATCAGCCCACAAAGTCAGGGCATCGTTCTCAGCAACCGCGGGAACCTCCCATACCGATTTCCCCAAAAGTTCATCCTCGGCGACAAGTTCGGAGAGTTCATCTTCTTCATAAGGAACGAGGGGATAGCCTAAGCGAGAGAAGTCACCGTAAATAGGCTCGTAACCCATTTGGCAAGTAGCTCGGAGTAATGACGGTGGATCTCTCTGGAACCGGCCGTCGCCGCCCGCATAGCTTGAATCGATCTTTGTCGTACAGCTCCATCGATTCTAGCTCGGCCTTAGCTCTCGCCGCAGTTACATCATCCTTAAGTTGAGCAATTAAGGCATCTTTTCGAAGGTCGCTCTCCTTGACGGCGGCAAGTTCAATTTCAAGGCACCTATTATGCTCTTCCAATCCCAGCTTCAGAGTTTCCATCTCGCTCCTCAAATCTTTTTCAGCTTGGTCATAAGCCTTGACGGTCTCATCAACCTTGGCTTTCTCAACTAGAATGGCAGCGACATCTTGTTCCCGCTGAATAAACTTCTTTATGTACCTCTCCTTATCAGCCAGAGCTCGCTTGCGAGATTTCTCGCAAGATTCCAGTTCAGAAGTCAAGTTGCGACATCTGTTCTTTAAACCATAAAGAGTGCTTGAAATCTGTTGAAATAGGAACAGTTAGAATGAAAAGATAGCGAGAAGCAAAGTAGACATAGTGGCGGAAAGAGTAAGGACTTACGCCGCAGAGCTGAAGGCCGGTATTGTTTAATGAGAAGTCTTCATCCTAGTCCTCGATCTCAGTGACCTTTTGCTGCATGCTGGAGCGTTGGATAATGCCGCCCCCAAGCATGTTGTAGTTGGGATCGGTGGAGTGAATGTCAAGGTTCGGCAAGGCGGGAACGTCGCCAAGTTCTTTACTAAGCTCATAGAGGCCATCCTCATCAGAAGGCATCTGGAATCCTTCCTGCAACCAACTTGCGACCTTAGAGCCGCTGGCTTCAACGGAAGCGCCTTCATCGGTATGGGAAGGAAGTGGATCATCAGAGGGCGCGAGCTCTCTTGAATGGGCGGGATTCAAATTCCTTGATTAAAGCAGGATCGATTTAGTTGGTAGTCTGGATGGTCTGGTTTCCAGCTGAAGCGGCATCCGTGGCCTGTTCTTGGGTTTCTTCTTCTTCGGTAGCTTCATCCCTAAGCCTAAGTGGTGAAGCCCGCAAGGGAGTCTTGGATTTCCTTTTTGTCCGGGAAGGCTCAATAGCTTTTCCAGTGGCTTTCTCCGCAGCGGCAGCACCCTTCTTGCGCGCAATTGCCTCAGAGTTATCCCCATGGATTGAAATAGGGATTTCAAGTTCAGAATTCTTCAAAAGGTTAGCCTGCCTGGACTCAGTAAGTCGCTTGCGGCGACTATCAGCTCGAGAGAAAGCTTCCCGCCTCTCTGTAAGACTCATGGTTCTAAATCCTGCAAAGTAATAAAAGTGTTAGCAAAAAAGAAAAAAAGAGAAACAAGATAAAAGTTAGACCAAGGGCGAGAAACATACTATAGACTTCAAACATGGCAATGCAACAACGACCTTCTTATTGACAAGGTCCACATTCAGAAGCAAAACAATTGCCAGAGTGAACCTCCCACCCGGGATAAGGAGAAGTATGGATAATGGTCGCACGGGATTCATCCCTCGGGAATGTGAAGTCTGGAAGGCCGACCTTGCGTAGTAGGGAGGGGAGAGAAAGAATTTCCCTCCAGGAAAATAGAGCCAAGCCTGTGTCATTGGCATCGGCAAGAACCTTCAACATTCTATCTTTAAGGCGATTGTCGCCAAAAACTAAAGTTTTTCTAGTCTCAAACTTGGTGATTATCTTCTGAAGGTCGCAGAATGATTCCATGACATGAGAAGTAACGAAAAGGGGTTTGGATTTCCAGTTGTGAACTTTACGAGGAAGTGGGGTGAGAATTTTTGGTTTTCGGTATTTGATGGACAAATGGTTCTCGATAGTGACATCCCGCTTGGAGACTACTGTGTAGCCTTCAAATAGATGGACAAACAGAGGGATTGTTGGTTCTTGCCTAAGGGATCTACAAATAGTCAGGTAGCTTGTGAGAATGCGTATGGCGTTGGGGTGAAGGTCAACAACGACGGCTTGGGCTTTGTGCATAACTGCACATATGAAAGGATCTATTGGGAATCTAAGTCCAGCTTCTAGCTGGGAGGTATATACGACAATCCTGTCTGTTCTTTGTCGCATAGCGATAACCGACATGTCGCCGGTGTAAGGGTCAATGTGGTAGAAATTATGATTAATGTCATACTTGACATGGATAGGAGTTTGAAAGTCTAAGGTAGAAGAGGAGATACTTGTTTCGGCAAATGGAAGAGGGGATCTCGTGAGAAATTTGATGTCTTGAGGTGGTTTCCGCAGCCCAACGTATCGAGATGACATCACGGTGGATGAAGAAGTTTGGAGGAAGACATGTCGCCAAGTTCACTGGAAGAGAGAACATGTTTATAGAAGCGACGACTACGTAAATTGAAAGCAGTGGGATAGTCGGTATCTGAAAAGTCAGAATCAAAAAGGGGATGGTAGAAGTCCCAAATGTGTGTGCAAAGTTCCCAAGTGGTGAAGAAAGTCTTCATGGGTACAGACTTGTGTAAAAATGGAGGACTCCTAATTTCTAAGGCATCCAAATCGGCGACATCAACCCCATTCCGCATAAGCATAGTATTGAGATCCTCGCGCGGGATTCGAGCCCAGACGCCCATGTCTACTCTATAAAACCCCCCACTTTTCTTACTTTGACCAAACCTAATATTTCTCGCACATGATTTAGACCTAGCCATTCATGCGAGATAAGGGAGTTGGAATAAAAGTGAAAAACTTGAAGGGTTAGAAGTTGTACCTGGAGATATGCAGAAAACGGTTGAAGACTTGAAGGTTTGGCCGAATTTTTGGTCGAAAACTTCAAAAGGTTTGAAATTCTTCAGAAACGCTCCAAATAAGCTGGAAAAGGCAGCTTAACGAGCGTAGAGTTGAAGGGAGCACGGAAATGGTGAAATCGAACGGAAAATGTGAACGGAATAGCAAAGGGGAAGCTTGAACGGAAATCAGTTCGCCGGAGATTGCAGGGGAGTTTTTCGAAGCTTTGAGTAACTGAAGTAAGAATGAGAGGCTTGGGGGCTGACTTAGCCAAAGAAGAAGAAAGGGTGTTGGGAAGTTTTTCAAAATATTAAATGATGTTCGAATTTTGAAATTTCCCCTCATTATTGAGGAGATATCATCAAAGGCACGAAATTCAAAATGGTGAGAACGGACCTGACAAACCGTCCATATCAATCAGCCGGGAGATGACACGTGGATGGGAATGTGTCAACTGGGATTGCCTTCTCGCCAAGCGACAAACGATTAGTGGGAAATTCACGCTAGAACCGTAATTTCTCGACTGAATCATAAATAATCCAGTCTCGAACTTGGGGGCTACTGATGTGGTCGTAAAAAATGGGTATTGGGCCCAGGCTACTAATATGAGGCCCAATTCGGCACTTATGGATTAAGGCCCATGATAATGAGCCCAAGAGTAGTCAAAGGTAACTGGTGACTTCGTTTGAGTATTGGCGAAAACCCGCAGGCGAGAAGCCCGTTAAAACCCGTCATTACTACAGGAAGATGATATAAGTTCAAAGGCCGGAATCTCGCCTAGTATGTATCTATCTGCGATCAGCAAGGTTTGTCGCCATGTGATGGTTGTCGCCATAGGCGGCATCGAATTAACTACAGTTCAGAAGCCGTTAATATCATTATAAATGGGGCCCACCATATCTGATCAATGATGAGTAATGTGTCAGACCAAAATTTAGCGCCTCCACTTGCATATTGGGTGGTTAGGATCCCTTGTAGATGATCGACACGTGTCCGAGACATGTGCCTTGCACATGGTGCATGGAAGTATATAAACCACCTCAGAAATTTCATTAGGTAAGTTCTTCCGGTTATCTTTCCTGCATGTGGTTCTATCTTCTTCCATTGATCTTGTTAGTATCTTGACTGTTTCTTACTCTCACGCCGGAGACACCCCCGGCCTAGTTGACGTTTGTGCATGTGCGTAGGAGAAAAACTGAGAAGCAGCCGGATTATCCTTGGTTCAGCCCTTTTTTCGGTCCTAGTGCAACCAGTTTGGAATGGTAGCATCACTTCCGTTGATTTGGAAACCTCTTTTATGATTTTCTTTTAAAATTAAATCAATCTAAACTTATTGCCAAAGTTCGTTCGTAGTAACGGCTAAAAAAGTGGGAAGATCATTTTGGGACGGAGGGAGTATTTATTTTGATCTTGGTTGCATTTCATTTTTAATGGTTTAATATAAGAAATTTGATTTATTTGACACGGTTTCTTAGTTTAGTTTTGTCTCTTGTCTACGTAGAAGCCTCTTTGTAACTCATTCCAATAAACTGTAAGTAGATATTGTGACTGTATTTTATGCTAGCAATGAAAATCTGGAGTTGATAACATTACTCTGCGAGGAACTTATGGATAGAAGATGTTCGAGTTGTTATAGTTCACTTCTACTCAGCAATATCACCACCAAATATTTCTATCTCCGTCCCATGATGAATGTCTATGGTCAAGAACGAATTTATATTTTTGGTTCGGAATGAATACGATCAAATGCCCCTCTAGAATCATCCGTAAAAGGAATTGAGCGCTAAGAAAGAACTATAAATCAATAACTTTCACAGGCGAAAACACAATTCCCATCTATGACACTAGAATCTATCATATTATCTACAAAACCAGTCTCGTGTTAAGGGATCAAATTATCACCGCTATTTTCCTGTTTTTGTGAAACTAAATTGTCATTCTCTCGTTCATCATCCACATCAGTATTCCCCGTTATGAAGATGATTTTGAGTATCTATGCTTTAGCTGTTGTTCCTGTGTATTTTTCTTTTCTTTTTTTCTGATGTATCTGTCTTTATGTTGACTTTCAAAATTCTTCTTGGAAGAGTATGGGCTTCTAAATTGTATTTTCTTTAAGCCTTGCTCGATTCTTAGAAATCTTTTGTCGCATAAAACGTACCAACATAATCACTATCAAACTATCCTATTTTGTTCTAAGAAACATCTTAGGATGAGCAGAACAAGAAGTTGGTGACTTTTGAATCTCAAGGCTCTCTTTTATATAGGAAGAAAACTTCCGAACTGGAAAAAGAATAAACATCTCCAATTTTGTTTATTTCCTGGATTTTATCTGCAGATTATATAGGTTTGATATTGTGACCAGTTTCTATTCATCCAATCTTTGAACATAGAAATGCAATGCAAGGAAAAAAAAAACTGAAATTTCACTAAGCACTTTGTGAATTTACAAACAGTATTTACTGTTTTACTGACTGATCAGCCAAGAGGAAGGAACACGTGAAAGGCAAACAAAAGCATGAGAAAAGGGAAAACGTTAAGAGACAGTGAAGGAGCGTCTGCTGCATAGAAGTAGTAATATGGTCGTTCTCCTGTACCACTACCTGGTGGAACTTGAGTTACCGGATTGGTCATGCTTTTGGGTGGTGGTGGTGGTGGAGGTGGTGGTGGAAAACCGCTTCCCCATGATATATAAGATGGTGGTGAAGTAGCTGACTTTGGTGAACGTGGAGGTGACAGTAGTGCTTGTGCTGGTGCTGGTGGCGGTGGTGAGTGAAAATAGTAAGACTGTGGAGGCGAGTGGTGAACCGGAGGCGGTGATGGTGACGGCTTGGACTCTGATGGTGGAGGAGGGGGTGCACATATGACAGGACAGGATGCACAATCGCTAATGCAAAGCATGGCTGTTTGATCCTCATCAGCTGTTGCTCGTGAACATATTATGCAGAGGAAAACCAGCAGTTTTCTCTGTAAAGAAGCTAGAGATTTGGCTCGGTCCATGTAGTTTATTCTGGGACGGAGGGAGTATAATGGAAGAAAGAGTTGGGAGTATTTTCGCCTTGTTGAGGTTGATACAGAAATTTGGGATGGTTATTTGCTTTGTGACTTTATAGAGAATGTTTTTGTGTGTGTGTGTGTGTATGTGGTTCTTTACCATATTCAAGTGTGTGTATGGCTCTTTCAAAAGCTTGATTTTGATGTTTCTATCTAGCAAAAAGAATGTAGTATGGTATTTGCTGTAAAGGTCGAGGATTAAAAATCCATCCTTTCTGTATTTTGATGTCTGAAGGGTTTCAATTTACTATTCCTCCGTCCCATAATATTAGATGTCAGCACTTTTCTTTTTAGTTCATAAGTACTAAATAAGGAAATAGTCCTAGTGGAATTTTACCACGGTACAAGCAATGTACGAGTACATTCATAAGTTGATCAGAATCTGTTTTTTCTTGTCAGTTGTTCTCAACCCTTTGAATGGACTATAAACTTCTCTAGATTAATGTCTCATTTCAGGAATCATTTGAATTGGAAACTCAGAATCATTTTGGGACCAACATCTTAAAAGTCGCAGTAACGATTTACGTCTACTTTGGGACCAAAACGCCTCGATAACAAAAGAATAACTTTTCAGATGAACTCAGATCTGGTCAGAAAATCGTAGTAATTGAATTAGTTGTATCAATACAGTGTAATGTGTACTCAACGCGTAGTGCTAATACACGATGAATACTTTGTTATATTCTATAGTTAATTTAATGGGACGGAGGGATTATTTAGCTAATTATATGAGATGAGTGGCTTAATTTCTTCTTTCTGATATGCTTTTCTCTATACACAATCCACCATTGTAGGCATAAATTCCTCTCCCACTTTCAGACTTTATGCTTTTTTCTTTACAATATACACACACATACATTTATGTAAAGAAAGATATATGCTTTTCCATGGAGAAGGTTTATGGATCTCATCCTTCATCCATGGCTGTACCCAAAGAATCAATAACTAGGGAGTTCTTGTTTCAATTACAGAAAGGGTATCTTTTCGGGTCTCAAAAACTTAAAAGAGTAGAACGTATACGTCCATCAGATCAAGAAAATACCGTAATTTGACTTCAGAGCTCGCCTTTAACATTAACAAGTTTCTTATCGTAATAATTTTACGTTTAATAGTAATTATACACACACAAAAAAAAAAAACTATATCTGCATATGCTACAGAACAAGAAAACTATAAACTCCGACCATTGACACCAACAAACCAGAGTAATTAAGAACCGTCATTTTCACGACATTTAAAACTATAATCAAACCATCCCAACAAAAATTCTTGAAATAGCGTTGATGTTTATTTACCTAACTGACCTTCCCAGTTCTGTTATTCTGTTAAGTTCTGGTAATACAACTGAACCAAGATCCGGTCTGTCTCTCTTTCTCAGCTCTGAACACTTGAGTGCCAATTTTGCAAAGCTAAGAGCCTCTTCGACAGGCCAGTCTGACAATGCCGGGTCAAGAATATCTGCAAAAGTTCCATTTGAAATGGCTCGCTCCACATGGTGGGTCAGCCCCATTGCTGGCCTAGCTGTAATAACTTGGAGTAACATTATTCCTAACGAATATATATCAGATTTAACGGTTAACTTTCCCGTTTGTTGATATTCAGGATCTATATAACAAAATGTTCCTGCAGCTGAAGTCATATGATATTGTGTTACACTATCTGCTACTGAAGCCGGGACTAATCTTGATAGCCCAACATCGCTTATTTTGCACACGTAGTTGCGATCTAAAAGGATGTTGGCTGGCTTAAGGTCCCGGTGCACAAGGGGCTCAGGCTTTGCTTGGTGAAGGAATAGAAGCCCGGTTGCTATATCAGAAGCTATTTGAAACCGGATTTTCCATGGTATTGGGGGCGAGTTTCCTTTACGAAGAAGACGGTCTTCTAAGCTACCATTGTTCATGAATTCATATACTAAGCATCCGTACTCGGGACACGCGCCTAAGAGGAGGACCATGTTAGGGTGTCTCATGCAAGATAGGATCTCAACCTGCAAGAACTCAGAAACAAATTCTAATGTAAGGGACGAGACGGAAACAAATTTCAACAAATGCAATCAGGTTAATTTTATTGCCTACTCCTGAGGCTTGGTCACGTCTTAGTTCCCCCCCCCCCTCTCAATTTTTATGCAAGTTAAATGACTATTTTACCCCTAGATGACTATTTACTCAATGCAAAATCCAAAGTATAATAAATATTTAGGGGTAAAATAGTCCTTTCGCTTACATAGATTGACAAAAGGGGGAAAGTGAGACAAAACCAAACCTCAGGTAGGTGCCTGTGAGACTTATCCAAACCTCAGATAGATGTAGGCGGAAGTAACCAGATATCAATCTTGAACAGGTTAGCATACCTCTTGGTTGAATTGCTTCCTTCCTTGTGCAGCATCGGGTCGAAGAACTTTGATAGCAACAAGGGTATGATCGAGTTTTCCTTTATAAACCGGGCCATACCCGCCTTCCCCAATCTTGTAATTCGATGCAAAGTTATTAGTAGCTACTTCAATCTCATCTATAGTGTATTTCCTATATCGGATATGGTTATGAGATAGAGAATTCAATGCTCGATCCTTTTCTGCTGCCTCCCTTTTAGCCTTCATCTCTGCGTACTTTCTTCTCTGTGATTCCATCTCTGCTATCTTTTGTGCCTTTTCCGCAGCTTCAAGTGCAGCCCTGCATTTAGCCTTCTCCATCTCAACTATAGCACGAGCTGCCTCTTCAGCAACCCGTGCTTGTTCCAACCTACGAGCTTCTTCCATCTTATATTGATGAAGCTCTCTGGCCTAAAATGGATCAAGAGCAAATTTGAATTTTTTTTGGACAATCATTTTGGAATGGAGGGAGTAGTAAACATTGTGCTAAATCTTTATTCATAAATCGTTATTTAAAAAAAAGTCGTTATCTTTTTTGCTTCTTTGTTATACCTTTTGCTTTGCGGATACTGCTTCTTTGCAAGCTGCATTATACATGCTCATGGTTTGCTTTAGCTCAAGTTTGAGCCTTTTCATCTCAGCTTCCATTTCTTTCTGCAAATTTAGCAAAAATAAATAACACTCCGTACCACTAAATAAAAAACAAGATATTTCATTCTCCTTTTTACATATGAACTTACTGATGGTGGTGTTCTTGGTGCTTGAATTTTGTCCTCGAAAGAATCAGCTGCAATGCTGAAATCTGGTTCTGAGCCAGTGATATCTACTGATCCAAATTTCAATGGAGTTGAAAAGTCAATTTCCCCATATAGAGAGTTTCGCATGGCTGCATTCCTAGCTCCTCTAACAAGATAGTCGAGATTATCCGCAGATAGAGAACCGGAACCTTTCTTGAGTGTAATTTTCTCTGACGCACTTCTCAGCTCTCCTCTCACTGGCTGAACTCTGCATTCAATAAAATTCAAATACTTTAAACACTTCAAACAATCTGAAAATATAATCAGCAGATATATATACAAATATATATATGCGCACACAGAGTAGACTACGTACCTATCTCCATCCTCTGCGTCAGAGGTATCTGGTGAATGCAGAGGGGTTAAATTGGCAGTGAACTTAGGTGGGGTCGCAGAATTAGCTAGTGGTCGTGATGCCAATCGTTGATCTTGAACCTTGTTTTTCCCAACTATGTACACGGAACAAAATTCTGGTGCAGTTCTGTAAACTGTAGTTGGTATATCATGGTTCCTAAATTTCCTGTACATGACCAAAAATCAATGTTTATGTCACTAGCTTCTTCGCTTCCACTTATGTGTCTGTGTGTGTGAGAGAGAGATAGAGAGAGAGAGAGAGAGACCTTGCAAGAGCACTCCTTGCTGATGCGCCAAGGACGATATTGGCAATAGCATTTTCACAAATGTATTCCACAATTGCTTTGGGAACATCAGAATCCTCAAGGCTAACCTCCTTCATTGCAATCTGAAGAGGGTGAATCTTTGAACATCAATGGGATTTTAATCTTAATTCTTGAAACGGGAATCTTTATGCTAAATAAAGGAGAAAAGTTGAAAATTTTGTAGAAATATAAGCTTAATAATCGACATGAGATCTTCGAGTGGGATAAAGGGAGTAATATATATTCTAGAATCACGTACCCTTTTTCTTGCACAATAACCCCGGAAACGACTGAAAAGTTGTTGCAAACCAGCTTCATTTGGGTCGATACCGTTTCCACCTGAAGAAGTGCCATTCACACCAGAAACCTCTGCAAAATGTGGTTAAATTCACATTTATACAACAATAGCCTCTAGTTGTTGTTCATCAAACATTAACTCCCTCCGTCCCAATATGAATGTCCATTTTGTTATTGATCAAGGAAAAAAATGAACATTCATTTTGGGATGGAGGGAATAAAATATTTTTAATATAAAAACGTACAAGATAGTTTTAACTTTTAGCAAATGGAATAGAATAAAATCTAAGAAAGAGGGAAGGTACCTACGATATTCCAAGGTTCGATTTCTGACATGAATCAAGATTAGAGAGGGGTTGTCTTTGATCAAGAGGTTCTCGATTGCATATCGAGCTGCATACATGCTGTTCTTGTCATTGTCAATGGCCACCGCTGTCGTGTAGTTCAATGAGGAAGAAGAGGTATTATCAAGCGCCATTTTCAAAAAAAAAAAAAAAAAAAAATTGAGCTTGAATGTTGGGGTATTGGACTTTTCTATGAATATTTGAGCACTAGAGCCACCAGCACACGGCCACCTGAGCCACCCTACACAGCCGTGACTATTGGTGGCGGTATGCTAGTTTATGGGGGAGAATAGTTAGGATTTTTTTTCTAGCTCTTTCTTTTCTTGATGTGGAGTTGGAAAGGGAAAACCCGCCCAAAAAAAAAAAGAAAACTAACATAACTAACTCAAATTTAGTTATATGTGTCTCCCCTTCTTTTACTCATTTCCACACATTTTGACTTGGTTACTACCTTTCTTTGTTAGTTATATCCATTTATGGAAAGATTTAAAGAACTACCTAAAAAATATGGGTAAGAATTTACTGATGTCCGGACCGCAATACAATCCTCAATCCGACGGAGGAAAAAACCCAAAAATCATATCTAGTGTGTGTTCTTTTCTCCTAGATGCATTTACTTTTATCATTTTCATTGGTTAATTCTGGCGACTAAATTGAGCGTCCTAAGGCATTGATATGTTTGTATGGAAGTATGATTTAAAGTCTTTTATCACTGCAAAAAAAAATTAAATAATGGTGAAATTTCACACTTATTAGGTCAAATAGTGAAAAATGAAACTGAAGTCTATGAAAATTGAGCAAATTGCAATTTAGTTAATTTAGTTATCTGAGTTTTATACGATGTTGTAATTAATTATTGAGTTTGTATTCGCTACATTCTGATTCCTGAATTTGTTAAACTGTTTCAATGTGGTGTAAAAATGGACAAATTCTTAACTTCTAAACGAAAATTGATGAAAAAATTAGCTAGCTTCTAATTTTCACCCTCCAACTCAATTAATTTCCAATTTTAGTCTGTTAAAAATTTAAATTTTCAAACACGAAATTTAACTATTCATATTAAAAAGATATAATATGACGAAATATAGTACACATTACACCCGAATTTCACCCTCCACATAGCATCCACCATGCCACTGCTGTTATCCATGACCGGCTAATGGCATGTGCAAGAAGAGCCATTGCAAAGGGCCCCAAAATTTTGAAGGCCCATTTTCAAAAAAAAAAAAAAAAAAAAAAAAAAAAAAAAAAAACTAGCTTTCTTTTTTGAGTTCAATTAGATAAAAATTCAATTAGATAAAAATTCAATATTTTGTCTCAATTCCAAAATGAATGATAAAAAAAAATCATAATAAATTTAAAAAAAAATGGATATATAATTTGGGACAGGGGTATTAGGTTATGTATCAAAAATTTATGTACAAGTATTTTATTTAGGCTAGCCTTCTATTTTATGTGTTCATTTAGACAAAATATAATTTATAGATCTTTCACTCCAACTAGGCAATAAATAATCTTTGATAGTTCTTTCACAACAAAACAAAACAAAAGCTAAAAAAGCTAATTTTTCTCTGATGTCTTTCTGTTAATCTTTTTTGTCGCAAATCATTTGTCTAATAAAATGTTAGATGGGCGATATTTAGATAAAAATTTGATATTAGATAAAAGTTTGATAAATGTTTAGAGATTTTAGTACTTTAATGTCAGAAAATAAGTTTTATATTATTATTATATAACATAAACTATTTTTTATTTTTGATAAATATTTTTAAGGGCCTAAGTTTAAATTTTGAACAGGCCCCTAAAATGTTAGGCCGGCCCTATTATTACCACCACATTGAATTCAAAATCCTAAATAAATAAAAAATCTTATTCAAACGCCAAAATCAACTCTAAAATTTGGTTCAATGGGTACATAAGATTTTTTATTTTATTTGCTTTTACTAGTATTTTAAAAAAAAAATCATTTATAATATTGTATTAGTTAAGGTATTATGTTGGATATTAGTGATAAAATCCACAATTTATCATTTATAATAATAAAAATTTATTGTTCAAAAAATAATTTTATAATTTGATTTTTTATAATCTAATCAAGATATTATGTTGGATATTAAGGTAATATGTTAAAAATATTAATATGTTAAAATAATTAATGTTTTTAACACATTGGGCTAAAAATGTAAATCAATTGCGTTGAAGGTGAAATTGCAATTTTGAAAGAAACTTGTTAATTTTTTCATCCATTTTCGTTATAAAGTTAACGATATGTCCATTTTACACCACATTGCAACAATTTTACAAACTCAATAATCAAACAGTAACGAAGACAAGCTCAATAAACAATTGAAACAACTTGTAAAACTTATGTAACTAAATTGCAATTTCGCCCATGCAATTTTTTGAAAATAATGGTCACGTTGATATTTGGTCAACATTTACTTGTATTGGTCTTCAGAAATCAAATGTCACTAAACAAAGTGAAACAGAAGTATTAATATTTTTTAATCAATTAAACTCACTTGTCATACTCACACTAACTAATCACTTACTATTCCCTATTCTACTAATAATTACAAATTCTTGAAAAAAAATGCGTTTTTTTTCATAAGATATGAAAAAATGTGTTTTTTGAACTGTGAGTGAACCATGGCTGAACCTGTGAGGACCCCGACCCGGAACCTACACGTGTCCCGAGTTGGAGCGTCCTCAGACTAACCCAAATTTCACTAACTTTTAAAACTTTTAATTAAACTTCCAAATAAAACATCATTAACAATTCCATTTCAAAACAACTCCACTACTCTCCACATCGGAGGAAGAGTGGACCGACTTTGAAAATACTTAAACTGTTTAGTTACAAAAGATATTGGTTTTAACGTAGAAATGTAAAGTTCATAATTACAAACTCCCAAAAGGAATTATAACAAAATACTTTCTACGCCAACCTAACATACCCCGACAATACCCAAAAGCTCACTGCCAACTCCTTTCCGTCCTTACTTGGCCGGTCCTCCTGTCTCGGGATCTAAAACATTAAAGGGAGAGGGGTGAGAATAAATCTCAGCAAGCTATTATGAAATGCAGCAATATGCCAAATAAATGCAACATATAACAAGTCGCACGTAACACATTGGAAAAGCTATATACACATTCCATTACCTTGGTTTACCTTTTCCCGTCGAGCAGTAGTCGTACAACATTGGGTATAATAATACTCCAATTATACGGTGCTGCTTAAGCAATACTCACGTCTTATAAGACCCGTTTTTCGGGGAACCAAATAAGACAAAGAGCTTGACTACGTAAGGCTTTTGGCTCAATACGAGACGCTATAACCCCAACCTGTGGCCACGGGGAGGACGGTCACGAATATAACATAATCCGATCACATTAGGTCACACTTCCATAATTGACCGTATTATGTTATACCCCCAACGTCAGCTGACTCACACATATCAAGCACATAATAGATACTTGAATAAAATCCACAAAAGGGATAACAATATATCAACATGGTAAAATATACTCATGTTGAACCAATATCATAGTGCAACATTTAATTAACACACTATGCATAATACAACAATGTATGTGAACTCAATGTAAGCAAGGAAGTAGCATCAATCCATCCTACATGGTCATTATACAATAATACATAGCCTCTTTAAGGGTCTAAGTTGAATCTACCAAGTGGAGATCATAATTGTCTAGTTACCAAACTAGGTTAGCTAACGTTTTCCAAACAACATTTAAGGTACTTCTACTATTTCATTTTGATCACTTAGAATATCATTGTGAAGCCAAAGTATTCTACTTTAATCTAGGTTAAAGAGATTTCATTTTGGTTCGAGTTTGATTAGGTTTGAACGGCTCTAAAGTTGATATCTTGAAACCGGGACGGGGCACGACTCGTCCCCGGGGCACGACTCGTGCCCATGTGACCCCTACGAACACAGCGTCCCCTATAGGTCACGACTTCCCTTCATCCAAGGGACGACTCGTCCCTCGGCCCGGAATTTGTAAGCAGCTGAACAACAACAATACCTCAAAATCCCAAAGTTCCAACCAAAAGTCTTCTAAGTTATAAACCAAAAGGGACATTTCCAACTTTGTTAACTTCATCCTACTCATTTAACTCCAAGAAAACATGTCTTAAACCTAGATCAATTCAACTTCCATAAACCATAATATTTCTATAAACCCAACAAAGTTCTCAATCAACACATTCAAGAGAACAAACACAATAACATTTATTTTCATGAGAATTCAAAGAAAGAAAGGTCATAATAACTCACCTTAGATTTATAGAACAAAATGTTGATCTTCTTAGCTTGCCTTGTTCCTCTAGATGATCCAAACCCAAAAATGCCCTTGGTCTTGAAAATGGTGTAGAAATGACTAGTTACAAGGCTTGGAAATGAGGAAGCTTTCAATGGAGTTCCATGGAAGAGTGAAAGAAGAAAAATGAGGAAGAAGATGAAAGTGACCTAGAGGAAGTATGGGGAGGTGAAGGGAGGTATGGGGAGGATATGGGTTGCTTTGACTATTGAGGCCCTAGGTGGAGGAAAGAAGGGGGAAGGGAATGGCCCCCCCTTCAAACTAAGGCTTTCACCCCAAAATATCATTTTCCTTTAATATTTCCAAAGCATTAAATTTAAAATCCTCCTACTCAATATTTATTCCACATTTTAGGATCCTCCTTCCACACTTTACTCATGTTTCTATTATTACTTTTCTTTTTGACCATTAATTTATTTTCCTATCATTCATCCTAACATATGAAATTAATTATATAAAAATAGACACAAAATAATAACAATAATATTAAAAGCACACAATATGTTATTAAAATAGTGCCTAGGTTTAGGGTCGTTACACTCACTCCCCCTTAAAGAAAATTCGTCCCGAATTTTTAAAAGAAAACTTACTTGGATTTTCAAACAACCACGGGTATTTCGCTCTCATCTCCGACTCTAGCTCCCATGTCGCTTCCTCAATGGTGTGGTTCTTCCAAAGGACCTTCACTATAGGAATACTCTTAGACCTCAACTCCTTAACTTGGAACTCTAGGACTCTTAAGGGTTCCTCAACGTAAGACATGTCCGCTTGGACATCATCGGGGGGAGAACTCAAGATGTGGGAAGGATCATGACAATACTTCCTCAACATCGAGACATGGAAGACGTCATGGAGCAAAGAAAGAGACGGAGGTAATGCCAACCGGTAGGCCAAATCCCCAATCTTCCCTAGAATCTCAAACGGACCAACGAACCTCGGAGCCAGTTTACCCTTATTACCAAACCTTTTGATTCCCGTCCTCGGAGAGACCTTCAAGAACACAAAGTCACCAACCTGAAAAGATAAATCCCGTCTTCTATTGTCGGCGTAGCTTTTCTGTCTACTCTGAGCCATCTTCAATCTATCCCGAATCACTTTGATCTTCTCCGTAGAATCTCGAACTAAATCCGGGCCCCAAAGTCTCGCTTCACCAACCTCGTCCCAACACAACGGAGATCGACACTTCCTACCATATAACGCTTCATACGGAGCCATCTCAATACTAGACTGATAACTATTGTTGTAGGCAAACTCCACTAAAGGTAGATGATCTTCCCATGACAATTGGAAATCCATCACACAAGCCCGTAACATATCCTCAAGTATCTGAATAGTTCTCTCGGACTGACCATCGGTTTGAGGATGAAACGCCGTACTGAAACACAATTTAGAACCCAAGGCTTCATGCAATGCTCTCCAAAATCTAGATGTAAACCTCGGATCTCTGTCGGAAACAATACTAACCGGAACCCCGTGAAGTCTCACAATCTCCTTCATATACAACTGAGCTAACTTCTCTAACGAAAACTTGGTTGATACCGGAAGAAAATGAGCCGACTTCGTCAACCGATCCACAATAACCCATATAGCATCCATCTTCTTCGCGGTAAGAGGTAAACCCGAAACAAAATCCATCGAGATCCCTTCCCATTTCCACTCCGGAATATCCAATGGTTGAAGTAGTCCCGCCGGTCTCTGATGCTCGGCCTTGATTTGTTGACAAGTCAAATACTTAGAAACATAATCCGCTATTTCCCTCTTCATACCACTCCACCAATACCCACGCTTCAAATCTTGATACATTTTAGTACTACCCGGATGAATCGCAAACTTGGACTTATGGCCATCCTCTAAGACACGCTTCTTGATTTCCGGCGATGAAGGAACGCAAATTCTCCCTTGGAAAGTTAAAATCCCATCTCTATTCAAAGCAAATTCCCCGGCTTTCCCATCTTGTACTTGATCTAATATTTTCTTCAATTCCGGATCACCTTGTTGAGCTTCTTTCAAATCTCCATACAATGCCGGAACGGCTCGAACATTCGCAATGATTACTTCACTCTTCAATTCTCGGGAACTCAAAGCTGTCACATACGCCTTTCGGCTAATCGCATCCGCCACTACATTGGCCTTTCCCGGGTGATAGGAAATGACACAATCAAAATCCTTCAAGAACTCAAGCCATCTCCTTTGTCGGTTGTTCAACTCCTTTTGGGTAAATAGGTACTTCAAACTCTTATGATCGGTAAAAATCTCAAACTTCGCCCCATAAAGGTAGTGCTTCCACTTATGTAACGCAAATACAATCGCCGCCAATTCCATATCATGAGTAGGGTAATTCTGTTCCGCCGGTGATAACTTCCTAGAGGCATACGCAATAACCTTCCCATTTTGCATGAGGACACAACCCAAACCCGCCTTCGAGGCATCACTAAAGATCACGAAATTCTCACAACCATCCGGAAGGGTAAGAACAGGAGCCGTCGTCAACCTCTTCTTCAATTCATTAAAACTTTCCTCACACTTGGAATCCCATACAAACAATACATCCTTCCGAGTCAACCTCGTCAACGGAGTAGCAATCCGAGAAAACCCCTCAATGAACCTCCGATAATACCCCGCCAAACCAAGGAAACTACGAACCTCAGTTACAGTCGAAGGTTGCTTCCAATTAACCACGGCTTCAATCTTTGAAGGGTCCACGGAAATTCCCGAACTCGACACCACATGCCCCAAGAAAGAAACCTGCTCAAGCCAAAACTCACACTTGCTGAACTTGGCGTACAACTGCTTCTCACGAAGAACGGACAAGACAATCCTCAAATGATTTTCATGCTCTTCCCGAGACTTAGAATACACAAGGATATCATCAATAAAGACCACCACAAAACTATCAAGATAAGGTTTGAAGACACGGTTCATCATATCCATAAACACGGCTGGAGCATTAGTCAACCCAAAAGGCATTACGACAAACTCATAGTGACCATATCTAGTCCGGAAAGCTGTCTTAGCAATATCATCCGGTCTAATCTTCAACTGATGGTATCCGCTTCTCAAATCAAGCTTTGAGTAGATAACGGAACCTTGGAGTTGGTCAAAGAAATCATCTATATGCGGAAGAGGATATTTATTCTTAATGGTGGCTTGGTTCAACAAACGATAGTCAATACACAATCGTAAGGTACCATCCTTCTTCCTAACAAACAAGACCGGTGCTCCCCACGGAGACACACTAGGACGAATAAAACCTCGGTCTAACAATTCTTGCAATTGGACCTTCAACTCTTTTAACTCGGCCGGAGCCATTCTATAGGGTGCTTTAGAGATAGGGGTGGTACCGGGCACTAAGTCAATACAAAACTCTACCTCACGATCCGGAGGCATAGAGTACTCACTAGAAAACACATCACTAAACTCATTCACAACCGGAACATGAGCTAACTCGGGAGACTTCTTATTGGAATCTACCACATAAGCTAAGTAACCCGCACACCCCTTAGATAGCATCTTTTCTAGCTTTTAAGGCGAAATAACATGTAAACCGAACATAGATTTATCGGCATCAAATATAAAAGTAGGCACATCGGGCATAGCAAATGAGACCCGCTTCCTACGACGATCTACCAAAGCATGGCACCGACTCAACCAATCCATCCCAAGGATCACATCAAAATCACGGATTGGTAACTCGACCAAATCCACCGCAATACATGCCCACATATAGTCACATCACAACCACGATATATCGAGAGAAGATGCAAGGCACTCTCCCATAGGAGTAGAGACCTCCAACACATAAGGCATAGATTCGGGCAAAATATGCAATGAAAATGCAAAATGCGATGCCACAAATGAATGGGAAGACCCGGGATCTATAAGAATGCGGGCCTTAACTCTGAGACAGAACTATACCTCTAATGACGGCATTAGGATCGACCTCTCCTCGACCCAAAGCAAACACACGACCTTGGACTCTATCCTTAGGTTTCCCATCAACATCTCTCTTCACACCACTATCTTGTCCCCCAAATCCGGTGCCGGAGCTTGCTTATTCTCAGTAACTTGGGGCAATTCCTCCTAAAATGGCTGCGACCCACACTCCAAACATTTTCCTTGTTTGCTCCAACACTTGTCCTCCGAATGCCCTAGCCTCTTGCAAAACCCACATGTTGCCCCAAACCGACACTGGAGTCGCACGATTTGCCGGAGTCGCCACATTTCCTCCTCGATTCGCTCCGGGGTGAACGTCCTCGGTGAACTCTATTACGTCCCGAACCTTGACCTTGGAATCTATTCTTGTTTCCACCTTCATTCTTACCACGATGCTCCTCTATGTCATTCTCAATCCGATACGCCATATTCACCGCTTTGCTTGGAAGTTGGCAAAGTTATGCGTCAATAAGCGCTTCCGGAACTCAACCCTTAAACCCTTCACAAACCGGTAGACTCGCCTCTCCTCATCGGCACCAAATGAGGGCAATATCGGGCCAATTGTGAACTTTGCTGAATATTGCGCTATCGTCATGGTCCCTTGCTCCGGTTTCCAGAACTCGCCTTCCTTCTTGTCTCTAGTAACCATCGGTACAAAGTGATCCCGGAACTTGCGTGTGAAGTTCTCCCAAGTACGTGGTGTCAAATCCCGGTCCCAACCATCCTTCACTACCTGCCACCAAAGGTGCTCAGCGGGTCCTTCCAACTTGAAAACGGCGCATCTCACCTTCTCCGCATCCGTACTCTCCATAGCTGCGAAAATCTTATTCATAGCCTCAAGCCACCTCTCAGCCTTCACCGGATCCGGATCTCCGTTGAAGCTAGGAGGAGACATCTTCACGAACTTCTCCAAACCATGTTGCCCTTGCCCCGCCTTGATTCCCGATTCAAATTCGATTACGAGTTGCCATATCTTTGAAGAAACCCTCGGAACATATCCATCATCTCGGCATTCGGATTACCAACACCACCCAAACCCGCATTCGATCACCATCATTTCCCGCCATAACAACAAACTCCTGCATTAACCACTCGACGTCAGTTATCACACATTCTCACTCGGCTAGACTCTACCCGAGAATTCTAGCAGAGCTCGATACCAGCTGTGAGGACCCAGGCCGGAACCTACACGTGTCCCGAGTTGGAGCGTCCTCAGACTAACCCAAATTTCACTAACTTTTAAAACTTTTAATTAAACTTCCAAATAAAACATCATTAACAATTCCATTTCAAAACAACTCCACTACTCTCCACATCGGAGGAAGAGTGGACCGACTTTGAAAATACTTAAACTGTTTAGTTACAAAAGATATTGGTTTTAACGTAGAAATGTAAAGTTCATAATTACAAACTCCCAAAAGGAATTATAACAAAATACTTTCTACGCCAACCTAACGTACCCCGACAATACCCAAAAGCTCACTGCCAACTCCTTTCCGTCCTTACTTGGCCGGTCCTCCTGTCTCGGGATCTAAAACATTAAAGGGAGAGGGGTGAGAATAAATCTCAGCAAGCTATTATGAAATGCAGCAATATGCCAAATAAATGCAACATATAACAAGTCGCACGTAACACATTGGAAAAGCTATATACACATTCCATTACCTTGGTTTACCTTTTCCCGTCTGAACAGTAGTCGTACAACATTGGGTATAATAATACTCCAATTATACAGTGAGCTGCTTAAGCAATACTCACGTCTTATAAGACCCGTTTTTCAGGGAACCAAATAAGACAGTAGCAACTCTGTAAGGCTTTTGGCTCAATACAGACGCTATAACCCCAACCTGTGGCCACAGGAGGGGACGGTCACAGATATAACATAATCCGATCACATTAGGTCACACTTCCATAATTGACCGTATTATGTTATACCCCCAACGTCAGCTGACTCACACATATCAAGCACATAATAGATACTTGAATAAAATCCACAAAAGGGATAACAATATATCAACATGGTAAAATATACTCATGTTCAACCAATATCATAGTGCAACATTTAATTAACACACTATGCATAATACAACAATGTATGTGAACTCAATGTAAGCAAGGAAGTAGCATCAATCCATCCTACATGGTCATTATACAATAATACATAGCCTCTTTAAGGGTCTAAGTTGAATCTACCAAGTGGAGATCATAATTGTCTAGTTACCAAACTAGGTTAGCTAACGTTTTCCAAACAACATTTAAGGTACTTCTACTATTTCATTTTGATCACTTAGAATATCATTGTGAAGCCAAAGTATTCTACTTTAATCTAGGTTAAAGAGATTTCATTTTGGTTCGAGTTTGATTAGGTTTGAACAGCTCTAAAGTTGATATCTTGAAACCAGGACAGGGCACGACTCGTCCCCCAGGGCACGACTCGTGCCCATGTGACCCCCTCGAACACAGCGTCCCCTATAGGTCACGACTTTCCTTCGTCCAAGGGACGACTCGTCCCTCAGCCCAGAATTTGTAAAAACAGCAGCAACAACAACAATACCTCAAAATCCCAAAGTTCCAACCAAAAGTCTTCTAAGTTATAAACCAAAAGGGACATTTCCAACTTTGTTAACTTCATCCTACTCATTTAACTCCAAGAAAACATGTCTTAAACCTAGATCAATTCAACTTCCATAAACCATAATATTTCTATAAACCCAACAAAGTTCTCAATCAACACATTCAAGAGAACAAACACAATAACATTTATTTTCATGAGCATTCAAAGAAAGAAAGGTCATAATAACTCACCTTAGATTTATAGAACAAAATGTTGATCTTCTTAGCTTGCCTTGTTCCTCTAGATGATCCAAACCCAAAAATGCCCTTGGTCTTGAAAATGGTGTAGAAATGACTAGTTACAAGGCTTGGAAATGAGGAAGCTTTCAATGGAGTTCCATGGAAGAGTGAAAGAAGAAAAATGAGGAAGAAGATGAAAGTGACCTAGAGGAAGTATGGGGAGGTGAAGGGAGGTATGGGGAGGATATGGGTTGCTTTGACTATTGAGGCCCTAGGTGGAGGAAAGAAGGGGGAAGGGAATGGCCCCCCCTTCAAACTAAGGCTTTCACCCCAAAATATCATTTTCCTTTAATATTTCCAAAGCATTAAATTTAAAATCCTCCTACTCAATATTTATTCCACATTTTAGGATCCTCCTTCCACACTTTACTCATGTTTCTATTATTACTTTTCTTTTTGACCATTAATTTATTTTCCTATCATTCATTCTAACATATGAAATTAATTATATAAAAATAGACACAAAATAATAACAATAATATTAAAAGCACACAATATGTTATTAAAATAGTGCCTAGGTTTAGGGTCGTTACAGAACCCAACCGTGGCATTTTCATAAAAAACTGACTATTTTAAAAACGTGCGCAGTGACATTTTCGTAAATGTTGAAGGTTATCAACTGAAGCTTACAATCGTTAAATATGGTGCTAGCACTACTAACATTAACGCTAACATTTTTTTATACATGTGCTGTCATTCTTGAATACACGTGTTAGCACTCATCAAAATACATGCTCTAGCATGCATTAACAAAATTTACAAAATTTTAAAGGCTCATTTGAGGGGATAAATGATGTTTTTTGGCGTTTATAAATCCTATAACATGGGCCAAAAGCCCTTGTTTATTATAGGTATTGAAATTTTCTTTGATTCAATATGCAACGTGTTTCGTGGTTCATACCAATCAAGCAGTTGCGAAACCAATATATTGAAGGAAAAGGGTCAAAAAAAAAAAAAAATCTTTAAAAAGGGGTTAAATTTAATATACAGTAAACCTTTTATTTTGGAAGAAGGGGTCAAATTATAGATTATTTTAATTTAGGCTTATATCTGCAACAAAATTAAAAATTGAACACTAGTAAAAAAAAATTACATAACATGGGGGGTCAGATAACCCCCTTCCCTTCAAGGTGCTGCTGAGAGATGCCTTTGCCAGTGATCCCAAGTCAAAAGGTTTACCAATTTTAGCGCGCCCAATAAATAAATCACTTTTACTAATAAAACACATGCACTAGTATTCATTGTAACTAATGTTGGTTGTATCATTTTAATTATAAGTATTAGTGTTTTTTAGTGCAAGTTACATGCATTGGCACTCCCTATTACTAATTCTGACATTTCTTACTGCTAACACTGTCTTTACAGTTTAATGCCAAAAATATTGTTTTTGAGGGCCCATCACATGTGCTCACTACTAGCGGTGTAAACGAATCGAATTGAATATCATTGTATTCGATTCGTATTTGTGAAAATATTTAAATATTCGTATTTGTATTCGTTTGTATTGAATATAAAAATTGATTCATATTCGATTCGAAATTGATATTTGAATTATTCAATTCGATTCGGTATTCGATTCGTATTAATATATATATATATATATATATATATATATATTATTCGAATAATTTTCGCGAATACTCGAATCGAATATCGTGAGATATTATTCGAATTCGAATACTTATCGAATCAAAATAAAAATTTGAATTCGAATTCGAATTTTTCGAATACGAATACCGAATAGTATAAAAATGATTTGATTCGTTTACAACCCTACTCACTACTTGTAATCGACACTGACAGTGTGCCCGATGTTATAGTTATTTACAAAAATGTCATTGCGTATTTTAAAGAGATGTCAGTTATTTACAACATATCATTGGTCCATTAGTCCTGTTCAAAAACACATTTTTTCTAATCCTTATAAAAAAAAGTGTTTTTCATAAGACACACTCACTAATAATATTATTCAACTATCTACATATACAACATCTTAATATTATATTAATATATTTTTTCTTAATTTTTCGTATTCTATGAATTTTCTTTTAAATGAGACAAAGGGATTAGTTTGCGATAAGTGGTACTCCATAATTTCGTAGTGTCGTATAGACATGGCCAAATCTGGGTTCGGGTACGGATACGGATACGGTTTTGACTCGCCGGATACGGGTCTGAAAAATGAGGAACCGGAATTGAACCATGAGATGCACGGATACGGGTACGATTTCGGTACGGGTTCGACGAATACGTGTACACGGTTCCCACGAGTCCATTTCAGAAGAAGCAAACAGAAAAGTAAGTATATCCGTGTAGACAGCTGTAGATGCAGAGTAGACTGTTGAAGCAAAAAGAAAAACCATGTCAAGTCAAATGTCATTTTTTAACATTTACCTCCTTCTTTCCCTCATCCTCGTCAGACGCGTCAGATTCGCCAGAAATTTTGAATATTATCGCTGATATATTTATTTCTAATGCATTTATTTCAAAGTGGGGCAGGATCTGATGTTTTCAAGTGCAAGGGTGAGGGGTCACATTGCATCATGTATGCATTGCAGTGTGTATTTTTGTGGTCTATTTACTGTAAATCCCACCGTTTAATACTTTAATCCCATTAGTAACTGGCAGTTTGACCAAAATTTTACCGTTTGACTGACTTTTTGACCTCTTTTCAGTCCTTCAAAAAAAAGTTTGTTATCCATATATAATTATCTAACTATAAATATCATTTTCCACCTCAAATAATTTACTTCACAAAAACTCAGTTATCTCTCACTCTCTCTCTCTCTCTAACGAAAATTGTTAATTCAAAGCCTTTCTAAAGCTAAAATCTGATCAAACTTTAATCTTTCCATTCAACATCCATATTTTCATCCTTCACATCCATATTTTAATTCTTCATTTCACATATTTTCATTCATTTCACATATTTTCATTTCTTTTTCTTTTTTTCAAACATGAATATGCTTAAAAATCTTGCTAGCAAGAAGGGTAAGAAAGGGAACTCATCATCCTCCCAAGCACCACCACCACCAATATTTTACGAAGAGGAGGGTCGTCCTTATTTTGATGGGGGAATTTCTGGCCAAAATGCATGGGAACATGAGGTGGAACTAGAAGATGATGATGATGATGAAGTGGAAGAGCTTCCTAATTTTGGTACTCCGAGTCCGAATACTCAAGAAAGTTACGGCAATACTATGGAAACCACTAGAGGAGGAGGTCAAGGAGGGCGGCGTCGTAAAGTGGCGCTCCTAGAACTACAAGGGCTAAGAAAATCGGATATTTTCGTAAAACACTTCAAGAAGGTGCAAGGAGATGCAAAGGGCAAAAATCTTGAGCAAATATATGAAAAATGCAACTATTGCCATGTAAGATATCCATGGTATCCCGGTGATGGATACGGGAATTATACTAATCATATTAGAACCAAACATCCCGCCAAATATGGGATGAATACGTCTCAAACGCAATTGCAAGGATTCACTCCGTCACAAAAAAGTGGCGTAGGTACGTCAATTTCTAATCTATTTACATATTCCGAGCATGTTCATAGGAAAGAAATGGTTAAACTTGTTTGTTTGAAAAGTCTTCCCTTTAGTTTCCTCGAGGTATATGAAAATTTTGCTAAATTTCTCTTAATCCCTCCGCAAAAAAAATAGCACGTACGACACTCACACGTGATATTAAAAATATGTTCGAATAATATAAATTGCATTTTGTTGAATTATTTGGTGATTTGTCTTCTAAAGTTTCTATTTGTTCCGATATATGGAGTGATCCGGGTATGGAACATTTTCATATGGGAGTAACATGTCATTGGATTGATGATTCTTGGAGGATTCAAAAGAGGTTACTAGCATATAAAGATTTTGATGAATCGCACACCGCTCATAATATTACTCTTAAATTACAATCAATTTTGCAAGAATATAATCTTGTACAAAAGTGTTTTCATTGTCTTTTGATAATGCTAGCGCTAATACTGCTAGTTTATCCGAATTAATTTCTATTTGTCAACCATCCTTTGGTGGTAAATTTTTTCATATTAGATGTTATTGCCATATTTTAAATTTATATGTACAAGATGGTTTATCTGCTTTGCATCTATCTGTGAATTCAATTAGAAGTGCAATTTATACTATTATGAAAAAATCAAATGTGAAAGCCCAATGGAGAAAATATTGCAAAGATAATGGCAAGTCTTACAAAAAATTATCAACGGATGTATCATAGAGGTGATATTTGCTTGTTTTTGGGTTTCATAAATTATAATGTTCCAATATATGGTTGATTATGGGAAGAATGTGGTAGTATGATTAAATTGTTGAAGAAATTCAAGGAAGCAACGTTGTCGCTATACGGTACATATTATCCTACTTCTAATTTAGTTCTTGATCATTGTGCCGAAATTTCTACTGTTTTTTGTGAGTTTTTAAATGATCCTATACTTAGAGGCGCCGTTTGCAAAATGTTAGAAAAGTTGAGAAAATATTTTACAAATATTCATTTGCTTTTTTTGATTGCTAAGTTAAGAGTAAGAGAAGAAGGTTTGGAAGCATTTCTTTCTTTTATTATTCAAACTTATTTGGTCAAAGTGATCCCCATTTACCAAACATAACTCAAATTGTTGGTGAAGTTAGACAAGCATTTTATGATATTTATAAAGAGTACAACTTACTTTATGGTGCAAGCCGCCGACCTTCGGTTCAAGCTTCCTCATCGTCGTCGTCATCATCATCATTTGTGGCAAATTTTTATGAAAAACAACAAGCTCGAGTCGGCGGTTCTAATGGTGAATTTGATAAATATTTAAATGGCATATTTGAATATGATATTGACAACTTTGATATTTTAAGTTGGTGGTCCAAGAAAGCAATTTATTTTCCTATCATTTCTATGATTGCAAGAGAAATACTTGCTTGTCCTGCATCAACAGTTGCGGTGGAGTCGACGTTTAGCATTGGTGGTAATATGTTGGACCCTAAACGATTAAGATTAACAACCACTAATTTAGAACGTCAAACTTTGTTGAATGATTGATTCAAAGCGGAAAGAAGAGAGCAAGACTCCTCAAATGCGCTTTCTTCCGATGACGATGACTACTTTTTTTTTCACTACTCACACACACACACACACATGCACGCACAGAAGCGCCTAGGAGATTAATCCTAAGGAGAGAAAGCCTTCCCTCTAACTTCTGGGGGGATCGAACTCATGACCTCCAGGTTAGAAGCCATGAGCTCTAGCCAGCAGGCCAAATCCCCATGTGCATGATGATGACTACTTTAATGGTAATACAACGGGAAGCGATTAAGGTAAGTAATTATATTTTTTTTATGTAAGTTAGATTTTAGAATAGAATTGGATAATTATTGTAATAAAAGAGGCAAGGCTCCTTATGTCCTCCCTTACTTATAAAAGGGCAAGGTTGGTTTATCCCCCTCATTGTAAATTTTCTTTATATTAATAAAATTTAAAGGGTACCGTTCTTTTTTTTTTTTTACATTATTACTTTGTTAATTAATTATATAAAATTATCATTTCTCTTCAGGTAACAACTAAATTTGAAAAAAAAAAAAATTGAAAAAAAAAACAGAAAATCGTTATTTTTTAAACAAAGTATGTTAGATTTTTAACAGAAACTATTGGCTTCAAAAGAGAAAAAAAAAAACAAAAACAATTAAAAGTTAACAGCTAAACTTGGAAAAAAAAATTATTAGGATGGGATGGGAATGTGACGGATTCCCCGAGTGAGGACTAGAGGAGACAGAATAAAAACAAGGTTGATAGAGGATCAGGGAAAGAAGGAGGTAAATGTTAAATAAGGACATTTGATTTGATATGGTTTTTCTTTTTACTTATGCAGTCTACTTTGCACCTACAGCTGTCTACACGAATAGACTTACTTTTCTGTTTGCTTCTTCTGAAATGGACCCGTGGAAACCGTGTACCCGTATTCGTCGGACCCGTACCGAAACTGTACGCGTATCCGTGCATCTCACGGTTCAATTTCGATTCCTCATTTTTTAGACCCGTATCCGACGAATCGAAACTGTAATCGTACATGGACATGGACACGGACACGAATTTGGCCATGTCTACTATTTTCTATTCTATTAATAATTTTTATCTTTATATTCATACTCACATGCAATACCTCAATATTGCATACTACTACTTATTTCATTCCACTAAATGTTACACTTTTGTATTTAGATAAATTGATTAATAAAATGCATAAATGGTATAAATATTGTAAGTATAAAAAGTGAAGTAGTAGAAAGAAAGTGGTGTATGTAATGAATATTTCCTCCATTCCAAGAATGTATGCATTTTTTGGGAGGGTGTGGAAATTAAGGAGAAAAGTAAAAAAGGTGATGTGTTGTGAGTATAGATAGTTGGGTAGGAGATAGAAAGTGGAGTAAGTGGGTAATGGTTGTGAGTAGAGAGAAATGGGTCTCATTTCCATTTTAGGAAAGTGTAAATTATTATGAAACGTTCAAAAGGGATAATTTTACAGATTATCATGGGTCGGAGGGAGTAGTTGTTATGATTTATGAGTATGCAAGTGGTTTCATTCATTAAAGATTAAAGACGTATTTTAAATTAGGGAATATTTAAAATGAATTTTCAAATTTCACGTTGTTATACTAAAAAAAAAACTTTTTGCTTTACTTTTCTCTCTTATTTTACTTTTTATAATCACAATACTTAATTTTCATGCATTTATATATGCAATCTCTTTTATATTGAAATGAATTTTACTTTTTATAATCACAATACTTAATTTTCGTGCATTTATATATGCAATCTCTTTTATATTGAAATGAAGGAAATATTTTAAAATATATTTTAAATATTTATTTAGCAACTAACGAAATACAAAATTTCAAAGCACATAGGAAGGGAAAAAAAAAAGGTCCTACCCGCTCTGGAAATGTCTTACTCAGTTGTACAGTATTTCCTCCGTCCCCGATGTGAATCAAAATATTGGACACATTAATTAAGAAAAAATAAGAGAAAGAAAAAATGGAGAAAGATTGTTATAAGTGTAAAAGTAAAATAGGAGAGAAAATGAGTGGAAGAAATAGTTAGAAGAAAGAATGTTGTGAGTGTAAAAGTAAAATAGGAGAGAGAATGAGTGGGGTAAATAGTGAAAAATTCCTTTCATTTTGGACAGTTCACACTCGACTGAAACGGACCAAAAGAGAAATAAGTGTACATTCGACTGGAACGAAAGGAATATTTTTTACTGTTTAAACATAAGCATATGTCTTTTTTTTTTTTTTTTTTTGATACCCAGTTCCCGCCTTCACGGACTAATCCCGACCACTGCGCACTCGCCTCGCATAATCGGGCGGATGTAAATCGCGGGATGTGCCCTATGCAGCCTGTGGTGGCAAAGACCCCTTATACTCCAGAGCCCCAAGGGAGCCCTCCTACAAGGCAATTACATCATTCTTACATCACCAATTGGCTGCTCCAGCAATTTACATCACTCTTACAACACCAATTGGCTGCTCCAGCTGCTCCTGTCAAGATTCGAACTCCCCACACTGAGGATACAAGCCCAGCAATACTGCTTCTTTAACTGCACGAATGTGCCCCGGGGAGCTCCTAAGGACCCTGAAACCAATGTTGAAAATTAAAGCCCATAGATTCCTCTTGTGGAGAATCGAACTGGTGACCTTCCCTACGAAAGGCGACCAACTCAAGACAAACTTAAAAGTCTAACAAAATGATTTCTTTGTTGAACATGATTCTCATATTTATAACATTTAATTGAGCATTTAAATCAGTAAACTGGTCATAAATAAACTTTAAACTGACAATCAAGCCGCAATATTTGATATTCATATCATAAAATATATTAACACACACAACTCAAGACAAACTTAAAAGTCTAACAAAATGATTTCTTTGTTGAACATGATTCTCATATTTATAACATTTAATTGAGCATTTAAATCAGTAAACTGGTCATAAATAAACTTTAAAGTAATTTAAATACTTCTAAAATGATTATTTCATTTTTATTGTTTTTTTTAATCCAAAAATATACTCCCTCCCTTCCAAATCTATGTGCTCATTTGAATTTTGGTGCGAGAATTAAGGAAAGTTGATAATAGAAAAAGTATTGTGAGTATAAAAGTAAAATAGGAGAGAGAATGAGTGGAGGGAATTGTAAAGTTGATTGGTGTTGTGAATATAAAAGTAAAATAGAAGAGAAAATAGTAAAGATTTTTTGTCATTTTAGAAAAGGAACATGTAGGTTTGAGACGCCCAAAATAATAAAATAGACACGTAAATTTGGGAAGGAGGGAGTAATTTTAAAGTTGATTGGTTTAAATACGTTACAATAATCCACCAAGTCACGAGGAAGCGGAAGATTTAGGGAAAAGATAAGAGCTAATCACAAAACGAGTAACCCAAAAAAAAAAAAAAAAAAAAGTTAAGGAGTAGAGTTATTCTTATAAAAAATAAGTTTTTTTTTTTTTTGCAAGTTTAAAAAAAAAAAAAAAATTGTGCCACTTAAACACACATACTCCCTCCGTCCCGGTAGATGGTTCACAGTTACTGTTTGCGCGGGAATTAAGAAAAAAAATAATGATATAAATGTTGTGAGTGTAAAAGTAAAATAGGAGAGAGAATGAGTGAAGGAAATAGTAAATTATAATGGTGTTGTGAGAGCATCTTTATCAATACCACTTCATTCCATCCCTCTCTCCTCCACCTCAGCTCCACATCATCAGTTATCAAAAACACAACTCCAAACAATTTTATTTTCATTCATGATAAAAGTCATTAGTTTCTCTCTCCTACTATTTATTAATAATTGTAGTTTTTTCAATATTCTTATATTTTTATTATTTTTTATATGTTAATTGCAATTTTTGTAAAAAAAAATTAATTTCAAAAATATAACACGTGTCACCCACTAATTGATCTAAACAAAAAAAAAAGAAAAATAATCCACGCCGTGAAGCCCATTATCTGGCATGCCAAAAGAGATGAAAAGTCATCCATGACTAAAAAGTCATGGATGGGGGAGTTATATGTTGCCAGCAATGCACGTCGTGGGCTAAACTTCATGGATGTATGTGCTCTGAGTATTAAAATAATGTAGGAGAGAGAATGAGTGGAGGGAATAGTAAAGATTCTTTGTCATTTTAGGAAGTGTGTAGTTTGTAATGAGACGCCCAAAATAGAAAGTGTGCAGTTTGTAGCGGAACAGAAGGAGTACATTATTTCCTGTTCTCTTTCTTTCTTACTACGCTAATACTCCCTCCGTCCCAGACCAAGGGTATATGGGGGGAATTTCACGCTTCTTAAGAAATTTTTTAAAAAATGAATAAAAGTTAAATGTGAGATAGGGAATAGTAATTAAATGTGTGGTAGGAAATAGGAGAGAGAATGTAAAAGTTAAATGTGTGGTAGGAAATAGGAGAGAGAATGTAAAAGTTAAAAATATTTAATAGAAGAGAGAATGAGTGGGAGAAATAGTAATTAAATGTGTGGTAGGGAATAGGAGAGAGAATGTATAAGGGTATAATGAATGGTTTTTTTGTAAATATATTGAGATGATAAGGGTATAAATATATTCAAAAACTTGTCATTTATGGAAATGAACTCTTGGTCTGGAACGGACCAAAAGGGAAAGATGAACCCTTAATCTGGAACGGAGGGAGTATTTTTTTACACTAACAATAACACCTTTTTTCACTATCACTTATTAATTTATGAACTGATACATTTTTACACTAACACTGACAATTTTTTATTTTAACATTGACATTTTTTTACAATGACACTTAATAATAATATATGCACTGAAATTTTTTTATACTAACAAGTTTTACAATAACATTTTTGCATTTGCACTTTTTTACACTACTACTAATGTTATATTTTTACACTAACACTTGCATTCTTTTATACCAACACTGACACTCTTTTAACTTATATTGATACTAAAAAATGCACAATTTATCCCTAACACACTCAACAAGTTAATACTACTCACCTTACTTTTTTTCACGATTTTAAGGTTCAAATCTTCGTTGGCCTATTCGTCATTGTTGTTGACATAAATTGGATGGTTTCTTTCTTCATATGCGAGAATGGATTTTGGTAATTTGAGGCTTTGAGCTTCTCAGATTCGAATTCAGAAAGCTCTTGGGATCAGATCAGATCAAGTGGGTCTTCCTCAAACCGTCGGATATGATTCCTACAATTATTCTCGAAATTGAATTTCAACAATGGCAATAGATCCAGGATCTCGATCAGAGAGGCAAGGAGAATAAATAAATAATTTCATTGTTCGAGCTTCCATAGCAGCGGCGATAGGAAGCGAGGGAAGCGCTTAGAGAGAGAGAGTGTATTGTCACAAACTCGATTTTTTTGTTAAGCTTAAAAAATATCTATATAATAATTGAAATTTATTAAGAGTAATCATATATAATATGAAAATCAAAACTATTTAGAGCCTTCAGAAAATGTCACGTCAAAAGTCACGTCAACAACAATTTCCAACTCATTTTTATTTCAAATTTTAATTAAAAAAATATAGGCTTTAAAATAAAAATTCCCTCTAAAATTCTAATAATGCAATTGAAATTTAGATAAAATTTAAAATTTTGATAAGATATATCTAACTTTAAATTTCTAGATTATATTTAACTGTAACAATTTTTCAAATGTGGATAATATATTTCGATAAATCTCAAATTTTTAAAATATAACTAAGATGTCATCTGAGCATAACAAATCATTTTCAATTATATATATTTCTATGAATCAAACACGGCCTTAAAATGCTACATTTATGTGGAATGTGTGTCATTTTAAGGCGACATAAGTACATACAACTTGGTTTTTAGGATACATTTTAGAAATGTGATTTTACCAAAAGTGCATATGTTTAGTGTCGCGTATGATCAATCGGCGTGTGATACTGCTGACTTTAATTTATACTAATGAGGTGTATTAGTCATGGATGCTCTATGGTGTTAGTCTCTCTGTTCATCTCCACCTTTCCTCTCTTTCCATCCATCATTCTCAACTGTGTTTCTGCCCCCTCTTGGATTAGGATTTTTTTATAGCGATATTCATTTTGTATACATTTCAAGCTTTTGATTTGTTGGAGTCATTCAACTACGTTTGGAGAGTAATGCATTTTAATTATCTCTTCCTTCTCTTTCCATTGAACTCACGCAGCATATGTACCTGATGCACTCATGGTGATATAATTCTATGATAGAACATAACATGTGATGCATTTGATTTCTCTCCGTATTCTGATATTTTTCAGCAAGTCAAGTTTTATTTCGTTGAAAAGGGAGAGCTTTCAGAAGGAAGCTTGTAGGTCATGCATTCAGGACCAGGATCATTAGCTAACTATATATATTCATTCCTGTTTCGAGATGCACACCCCCCCCCCACCAAACTACCTACCTACCCCGTTGGTCCCAAAAAAAAAAAAAACTGTCCTACTGTAAATTTCATGGTCATTTCAGTTAAACTTCGACAAAAAATCTATGAAAATCTAATCATCCTCATGAGATTCTAATCAACAACACTTTTTCATATTTCATGAGGATAATTACATTTTTTTTTTTTTGTCGAAGTTCAATCAAATTGACCATAAAAATCAAATTAGATTTTTTTTTTTTGGGGGGGAGGGATTAGTTGTTTTTGCAAATTACACATGCAAAGATATAGTTCTTGAATTACACATTCAATAACATCTACTTTTAATTCTGCAGAATATATATTTTCCATCAATGGTTACAGTTTTGTTTCACATGATACTTAAGCAAGCAGAAATATTTTTTCAAATCAGTCATCAACATCAATTCCTCCCTGATAAAAAAAATTTGACCTTTTTGAAGTATATCAATAATCCAAAAAAGTAAAACAGCCAAGAAATTAAAACAATAACAAAAATTAATTTTTTTATCCTTAAATTTAAAATGATCATTTATTTTGGAGCGGAGCAACTAATATCTTTTAACTACTATAGATATTTTCTTCTCTCAAGCAAATAGTTATTGGAATGATTTTTCATAAAAAATGATAAAAATGATCCAAACAAACATGTTACGTGACTTACTTTCTAGAAACTTTTGAATTATGGCACTGCAAATTTATGGATATAAATTTTGAATGAACTCAAAGTAAAACAAGAAGATATATGCATGCGTAAATGATAAATACAAATAATAGAACCTTAGCTCGACGATTCTTTCAACTTTGTGCAATAAAAAACTCACACAAGTACATGAAGAGATGGATATTAAGTATATTAAGATAATCATGAGAGTGGTAAGTTATCTAAATTAAACAGATCCAAAAAAATTGAGTAATATTTTTAGGTTAGTAACAGTTTTTCCCAAATTTTATATTTCGGAATTTTAAATAAAAAAAAAAGAATCCGGAGCAAAAAGAACTAAAATATATTTATTTCGGAATGTTAAAAAACATAAAACTGTAATTTTATATTTCGAAATTTTAAATAAAAAAAAAAAGAATCCGAAGCAAAAAAAACTAAATAAATTATTTGAGAATCCTTATTTCATTAAAAGATAAGATAAAAATAGGATTTATCAAAAATGGAATTCAAATATCAAATTGGTTACAGTTTTGTTTCATACGTTTTTTTTTAAATTAGGATAAGTGTTTTTTTTTTCATAAATCCGAAAAAAATTGAGTAATTTTTTTAGGTTAGTAACAGTTTTTCCCAAATTTTATATTTCGAAATTTTAAATAAAAAAAAAAGAATCCGGAGCAAAAAGAACTAAAATATAATTATTTTGGAATGTTAAAAAACATAAAACTGTAATTTTATATTTCGGAATTTTAAATAAAAAAAAAGATATTCGCCTGGTGATTGAGGTAAACAATCATATATAATATATATAGCAAAACTATTTAGAGGCTCCAGAAAAGGCCACGTCAAAGGCCACGTCAGCAATTCAATTTCCAACTCATTTTTATTCCAAGTAAGACTTGATTAAGGGCATTATTGTAATATTATTAGTTAAAGTTAATTTGCAATTTAAAATAAAAATTCCCTCTTAATTAGAAGTTGATTGATTTAATCAGTTTTGAAATTTTGAAAACTAATGGTTACCTAAATTTAAGCACAATTTTTGAATAATTCAAACTCTTTAGGTGATAATTGTGGAGATATAATTATTAGTAATTTTCAAAATTTAAAATAATTAGTAATTTTTGAAATTAAAAATAGATACCAGACTAAATTTCAATTTAACCATAAATTTCAATTTAAAATAATTAGTAATTTTCGAAATTTAAAAGACATGTCAGAATAAATTTCAATTTAACCATAAATTTCGTATACAGTTTCTAGAAATCAATAGAAATTCGAAATTTAAAATAATTAGTTATTTTTGAAAATTTAAAATAATTAGTAATTTTCGAAATTTAAAAGAGATGCCAGAATAAATTACAATTTAACCATAAATTTCGTATACAGTTTCTAGAAATCAATAGAAAATCGAATTATTTGAAAATAAAAAGTATTATTCATTTAACTTCTATCTAAAATTCAAACTTGGATGGATAAGTGATGATTTTAAATTCATTTATCTTAAAAACTGATAAGAGATAATTTGACAATGTATTATCGATTAAGGATACATTTCATATCCTACTAAATATACATAAAATATATACATACAACTTCTATATAGATAGATACATCATACATAGTATTATCTTTAATACATTAGTATACAGTTTCTAGAAATCAATAGAAAATCGAATTATTTGAAAATAAAAAGTATTATTCATTTAACTTCTATCTAAAATTCAAACTTGGATGGATAAGTGATGATTTTAAATTAATCTATCTTAAAAATTGTTTTTAGATAAAATGGAGTGTTAGCAAATATCCCATTCCACTATTTCATTTTTATGTTTTATATTTTTATTTTAATTTTTTGCAAAAGTTATATTTATACAATGTAAAATTTCGTCTTAAATTTTTTTAATAAATAAAATTTATAACTTATTTTTTTATATATTATACTCCCTCCGTTCCAGCTCAGTGAAGACCAAAAATTTGGGCATACCGATTAAGGAATAATGAAAGTGTTGTGAGTAGGATATATTAAATAGGAGAGATGATGAGTGGGAGGAATAGTGATTTGATTGGTGTTGTGAGTGTGTAAAAATGGAGTAGATGGAGTTGAAGAGAGACTGAGTGGGGGGAATAGTGAAGATTCCTTTTCATTTTGGGTAGTCTCCACTGAGCTAGGACAAGTCAAAAAGAAAATAAGTCTCCACTGAGCGGGGACGAAGGGAGTATATGATTTGTTATTTTATTTTTATTTATTTTTAGACTGTTGTTAAATTATTAACATTATCTAAATATATGTTCATTAATATTTGACTTTTTTAGATTATACAAATGTATAGATCATCTATGAAACGAAAAATGCATCTTACTGATGTGGACAACGATTCCATTAATTTATCGCAACGATCTTCTCAACGATTACCATTGGCGGATATTTCTAATGGTAATTTTATTATTTACTTTATTATTATTTTAGCATATCCATTAATATCATGTGTATAAAATTAAATTATAAGAATGCATGATTTTATATTTATTTTTTTACTATCATTTTAAATGAATTTATTTTTATTTTTAGTGGACTTATCATCGGGTAGTCATTTGATTTCACCGAGTAATCATCAAAGTTGTATTACGGCTCAAGGTAATATGTTATTGAATTTTGTCAATTTTGAAGTATTTTCATTATAAAGACAATTTCTAAAAAAAATGTTTATATATATATATATATATATATATATAATGTGATTTATAATGTGATTTTTTCATATAAATTTGTTAATTAATTTAGATCTGAGATAATAATACTAGATATACAGGTATTGGTGTGAACCATATAAATGAAAATCTTACTCCTAATTCAAGTCACGACCGTGGATCTATATGTATGATTTTCTTTGTTAATTTACAATATTTTTCCTATTTTATTTTTATTTTTAATTTCTTAATAATATTTTATTAAATAATAATTATTTTTCTTATTCAGCTAAATTTACGAGCATAGCATCAAGTGTACATAACACTTTTCACGGCACGCTCCTTGAGCCAAAAAAAATTGGACGACCGAGAAAAACTATTTCTTCTTCTTTGGATTCTATTACGACAAATTTGTTAAAAGACGGTGGAAAAAGAAAAATCGGGAGACCAAGAAAGGTAGCTGCTTCTATTTTGGAATATTCAAAGATAAATTTGGATGTTGATGGATTCAGTTCTGCAATTGAAGTTAAATTAATGAAAAACAGTCCTATTTATCTGGTAAGTTATATGTTTGATTTATTAGTCAACTATATATTTTAAAGAGCTAAAATAAATATATTAATCATTCTCAACATTCTTTTGACATTGTAGGAACAAATAATGTAACAGTAGCAAATAATACAACATTATTATCTCCTACTGTGAATTTAGGTAATGATTTTTTTTAATTGTTCAACATTCGATATTTTTAAATAAAACTATTTATTATTACAAATTATTATTCAATAGTTTATGATAAAATATTTCATTAATACTAAGTCATATATTCTATTTGTATACAGAATCCGCGTTAATAAATAATTCTCGCATGAATGCGACAACAAGTGAGTCGTTAATAAATCAGAAGGAAAAATCCAAGAAAGCGCTTCGGTAGAAAGCAAAAAGATTTGGACGAACAATATAATACAGGTGTTTATTATTATTTTTTTTCTCAAGTATATATTATATTATTATTTTCTCTGTATAGCCAATGAATTACTAACATAATTTAAATATTTATCAATATATTGTAGTTTATGGGGATATAGGCGATCCGGAGTACGAATGTGTGAAATGTGGTGTGATGTTCTGGTATGATGAAAAGTTAAAAAGTACGCAAGCATCAACACAGCCTAAATTTTCATTATGCTGCATGAATGGAAAAGTTCAGATTGACCCATTAGTGCAGCCACCTAAGTTATTGAGTGATCTCTTAGTGAACAAGCATGAAAAGAGTAAAAATTTAAAGACAATATTCGAGCGTACAATTCTATGTTCGCATTCACTTCAATGACCGGTGCAGTTGACCATGGCATAAACAATGGTCGTGGTCCTTATTCGTTTAAATTGAAAGGAAAGAATGATCATATGATAAATTCTTTATTGCTTAATGACGGCCATCCCCCCTCCCCCGTTTTTCTCAGCTTTATATCTATGACACGGATAATGAAGTTAAAAATAGAATTAATGCTTTCAGGTACGTTTTTATTTAATTATTCGAGAATTATAATGTATATTACATATATTGTATGACTATCTTCTATTTATATGTCTGATTATTTCACACAAGCAGGAAAGATAAAGATAAGCCTTCTCCATTCGATGAGTCAATTGTTATTGATTTGAAAAATATGATAGATGTGCATAACCCTTATGCACAGACGTATAGAATGGCCAGAGCACATATTGGAATGAAGAAAGATATTAAATTGAGGCTTATAGGAAAGCGGGGTAGAGATGGAAAACCGTTTAATATGCCGACAGCCCAGAAGTCGCTGCTATAATTGAAGGTGATATTGATGATTCGGGTGATGTCAGGGACATTGTTATTGAAAAGCAGAATGGGGATCTGAAACATATTCATGAATTTGATAAATCTTACCTTCCTCTACATTATCCTCTGTTATTTGTATACGGTGAAGATGGATATTTCACGTACATTTCGAGAAATAAACCTCCCGGGCAAAGAGATCAAGTTTGTCAATAAAAGAGTTTTTATCTTTTCGACTTCAGGAGAGGATAAGAGAAGGATCGCGGCTTATGAGAAGCCGGTGGGCTGTCGCAAAGAATTTATGGTTGATGCATATGTTATGATGGATACACAGAGGCTTCAATGAATACGTTATAATCAGCCTACTCTTCGGATGGAAACTTATAAAAATATGTCGGATGCATCGGTAAGGGGAGATACCGGCGAAGCATCTGGGAGACGAGTTATATTGCCATCCTCTTATACCGGCGGGCAGCGGTGGATGACTCAAAATTACCAGGATTCTCTCGCTATATGTAAATGGACTGGGTATCCGTCACTTTTCATAACATTTATGTGTAATCCTAAATGGCTGGAGATTACGAGATTCTATAAAAAATATGGCATTAGGCCTGAGGATAGGCCTGATGTATTAAACAGGGTATTTAGAATGAAGCTTAATCAGATGATTGCAGATTTCAAGGAAGCAAAGTATTTGGCACCCCAAAAGCAAGTAAGTAAATCTTTAAATATTATTTGTTTTCCTCTTATTGTTTTGTCATTTATATTTTTTTTATTAGCATGTTCCTCTTATTTTGTTAATTGATTCATGCAGTTTTATACACGGTGGAGTTTCAGAAGAGGGGCCTTCCGCATGCTCATATTCTTCTCTTTCTTAACCGCCAGGATCAGGGTCATAATTCTGAAGATATTGACAAGTGGATTATTGCTGAGATTCCTGACAAGGAGAAATATCCTAGATTATACGAGGCAGTTGCTGAATATATGTTGCATTGACCATGTGGTGATGCTAATCCTAAATCTCCGTGTATGGATCACAACAGGTGCTCAAATAAATTCCCTAAATTATTCAATGATCGCACTCGTGTAGACGAGAATGGGTATCATGTATATAGGCGAAGAGACACGGGTTTCATAATTGATAAGGGTGGAGTTGCTCTCGACAATCGTTCAGATGTCCCATTCAATCCATATCTTTTACTAAAGTACGAAGCTCACATAAATGTCGAGTACTGCAATCAGAGCAAGGCAATCAAGTATTTGTTCAAGTATATAAACAAGGGAACCGACAGGATATGCCTTGCAATCGAAAATGATGAGGTGAAAAGGCAAATTGATTGTCGATATGTCTCTGCGTGTAAAGCTATGTGGAGGATTTTCGGATTCGACATACATTATCGGACCCCTCCTGTTGAGCGCTTGGCTTTTCACTTGGAGGGTGACCATAGTATCCCCTTCAAGGACGGAGACTTTCTTCCTGATGTTTTGGATAAAGCGACAGTTAAAGAATCTCAATTTATGAAGTGGATGGAGTATAACAGTATTCATTCAGAGGCTCGAAAATATAAATACTGTGAATTTCCTCATCATTTCGTATGGGATAAAACTAAACGTGAATGGCGTCCGAGGAAAGATAAACGTTTTGCAGTGGGGCGTATTTATCATGTTCCAATGAATTACGGAAAATTGTATTACCTCAGGATAATGTTGAATCATGTAGCAGGTCCCATGGAATTCAAGGATTTGAGAACTGTAAATCGCGTTGTTCATCCCGATTTCAAATCTGCATGTTACGCTCTGGGATTATTAGATGATGACAAGGAATATGTTGATGGAATTATAGAAGCGAGTCATTGGAGGTTGCCCGATAGTCTGAGAAGACTATTTTCTATGTTGCTACTATCTAATAGTATGTCGAATCCGGGAGAGGTATGGGAGAAGACTTGGCACTTATTATCTGATGATATAGAGTACAAGTATCGGAGGATACACGATAATTCGGGTATTCCATCCCATGTTTACATATTTATTTTACAATAAATATCAATTATGATTTTATTTCTACTTTACAGTTATACAATATGATTCTATATATTTATCTATATTAATATATTTATTTTGTTTTTTATAATTTCAGGTTTGAAATTAATTAATGAACAGGTCCTAAATCTTGCTTTGGAGAAGTTACTGATCGAGAATTGCAGCAGTCTCCATAAATTTAAAGACATGCCTAAATCGGTGGGCAATGTCATTGGTGATGCGATAAATAAGCTCATTCTAGATGAGACATCTTATGACATTGATGAGATGAAAGCTGAGCACTTGATTACATCCTCGCTAATGTACCGAGCAAAAGAGTGTTTATGATAAGATTATGTCGGCTGTTGATCGAGGAATCGGTGGTGTGTTTTTCCTCTATGGTTATGGTGGTACGAGAAAGACCTTCTTATGGAAAACACTGTGTTCTGCATTAAGGAGCAGGAGAGATATTGTTCTTCCTGTTGCTTCCAGTGGCATAGCTTCATTGCTCCTTCCGAAAGGTAGGACCGCGCATTCTAGGTTCGGTATCCCGATACAGGTAAACGAGAGCTCAACTTGCAGTAAACTAAAGTCGGGTACGGATGAGGCAAAGACTTCTACGTAAAACCAAACTAATTATATGGGACGAAGCTCCAATGGCTCATAAACATTGTTTTGAGGCTCTCGATTGTAGCCTCCGAGATATTATTCGTACACCCGAGGGGAGATATTCCAATAAACCATTTGGTGGTTTAGTTATTGTATTCGGTGGTGACTTCAGATAGATTTTACCTGTTGTTCCTAAAGGGAGTAGGCATGATATTGTGCATGTTGCACTCTGTTCATCCAAAATATGAAATGACTGTGAGGTTCTCAAATTGACGCATAATATGAGATTGCAGGTAATTCTTAAATAGCCTTTATTCACCTACTTAAATATTTTTATTTCAATTTAAGTAATTTGTATATATTTAACTCAATGTAGGGTGATTCTACTTCTCATAATTCCGAAGAGATAAGAGATTTTGCTCAGTGGCTCTTGAGTGTCGGAGATGGGATTGCCGGTGGAGATAATGATGGGGAAATTGACATTAACCTTCCTGATGATATATTGATTCATGAGGCTTCAGATCCTATTGCAAAAATAGTCGAATCTATATATCCTGACTTATTGCAAAATAAGGATGTCGAAGGATTCTTCCAGACTAGAGCTGTGCTTGTCCCAACAAATGAGATTGTCGATAACATAAATGATTATGTCATGTCACTCTTTCCGGAAGACGAAGTTGAATATATGAGTTCTGATGCCATTTGTAAGGATGAGGATGATGAAAATGGTGCTGAAGATATATTCTCACCTGAATTTCTAAACACTATCAAGTGTTCTGGATTGGTAAATCACATTATTAAGCTGAAGGTTGGGTGCATAGTAATGCTTTTGAGAAATCTTGATCAAGCTGCTGAATTGTGTAACGTCACCAAAATGATTGTCATTCAATTGGGTAAATACAGTAATTTTTTATTTTTTATATACATATAATTTAATACTTAATTTTGTTACATATATGTAGGTAAGCACGTAGTCGAAGCCAAGATGCTTTCGGGAAAGAATGCTGGCATGAAGGTGCTTATTCCTAGAATGATAATGTCTCCGTCAGATGTGACAAATTTCCGGTAAGATTCCAAAGAAGGCAATTTCCACTTGCCGTTTCTTTTGCTATGACAATCAACAAGAGTCAGGGACAATCTCTTTCCCATGTAGGACTATATCTTTCACAACCTGTTTTCAGTCACGGACAACTTTATGTGCGCATTTTCCAGAGTAACCAGCAAGAGAGGACTTAAAGTTATTATTTGTGATTTAGATGCTCAAACATATGACAAGACGCAGAATGTAGTCTACAAGAAAGTTTTCGACAGACTCTGAGAATTTATGTCGCACAATTTGTAGTTAAACAAAAGTATTGCAATTTCTTATTATTTTATTTGTTTTTATTTTGTTTTTCTTTAAATATATAGGAGATGGAAGAGATTATGTTGACACTTAGGCACACACTATTAAACTCATGCTATTGAAACCATATCTCTTCATCTTCCAAAGTTGTAACACTAAAATCTTAATAATGTTTTTTGGTTAGGCAGGGACCTAACCTCCCGTGGTTTTGTGCCGGCGAGATAGTTATCTCAAGGGCTTTCCACGTTACATCATGTGTCAACATCTTTTTTCTGTATTAATTATACTCCTAATATCGCTACATTGATTATCAATTTCGATTTATATTGTTACTTAAAAATCAATTAAAACACATTAATAATTATTTACTTAATAAAAAAAAATTATTTACCGTCGGATACCGACGGGTTACTGGCTAGTGATACATAAAAAATAAAATATTAAAATATTTGAATAATTAAATGATACTATCAATACGACATAAAAGGAGTGTGAAATATTAAAATAGTGGCAAAATTATAATACTCCTTCTGTTCCAGCCTATGCTTCCCACTTTTTTTAAATCACGCAAATTAAAAAAATTGGTGGAAAAAAATATTGTGAGTGTAATAGTGAATTAGGAGAGAGAATTAGTGGAGGAAATAGTAAATTTGAAAGTGTTGCGAGTGTAATAGTGAATTTGGAGAGAGAATGAGTGGGTGGAATAGTAAAAAAATTTTGCCAAAAAAAAAAAAAGGTGAAGCTTTTAACGGGACACTCATTTTGGCAAAAAGTGAAGCTTGGGCAGGGAGGAGGGAGTATAGTGTAATTTTTAGTGGTAAAAAGCAAGTTTTTAAAAAGTGATAGGCGAATATAATATAGGCGGTGCAGTCGGGTCTATCACCTAAGGGCCTAAGTGGGGCAAAAAAATTAGACAAGATTATAAAAATATTACATATAAAATGAACTTTTAGTTTCAATATTACCAACAAAAAGAACATAAATCAACAACAATACAACATTTTCATGTGTCAAAAAACATAGAACCCTTACTTCACACTTTTTAAACAAAGTAATCAATATTTCAATTTCCCTGTCCCAAAATATTTACGGTTTTATTTCAAAATACTTACTCCCTCCGTCCCAGAACAATGTTCACATACACTGTTTGCACATGTTTTAAGGAGGGAGTATTATATTGAAAGTGTTGTGAGTGTGAAAATAAAATAGGAGAGAGAATGAGTGGAGAGAATAGTAAATTATAATGGTGTTGTGAGTATTAAAATAATGTAGGAGAGAGAATGAGTGAAGGGAATAGTAAAGATTCCTTTCCATTTTAGGTAAGTTTTAAATGTGTGAAGTAAGTTTTGGGACGCCCAAAAGGAAAAGTGTGAAGATTGTTCGGGACGAAGGGAGTATAATTTTGTATTTTTTCATAAAATTTTGCCACATTTTTTCTAAACTATCCTTATTTATAATTAGTTAGTTGAATAGTAAAAATATTTAATTGCTTAAATATTTGAAATATTTAAAAGGTGATTTGGTATATTTGATATGTATTAATTATTTTTATTAATATGTGAGAAAAATGCTAGAACTACAAGTATTTCGGGACGGGAGAATATCATTTTTAATTATTTTCCCTCAAAGACAAATTAAGGATCAAATATTACATCACCCTCTCGTCACCAAATTAAGAATAACTCATAACTAAGGCTCTGTTTGTTTCGACGTAAAACATTTTTCGAAAAACGTTTTTCGAAAAATGTTTTCCTGTAAAATGTTTTACGGGGGTAGGGCGTAAAATGTTTTACGGAGGAAGGGTGTAAAATATTTTCGACTGTTTGGTAAGGAAAATATTTTTCGGAAGGGCGTAAAATGTTTTTTTTTATTATTTATTACTATTATTATTATTATTATTATTATTATTATTATTATTATTATTATTATTATTATTATTATTATTATTATTTATTATTATTATATTTTTATTTTTTTTATTTTTTTTATTTTTTTATTTTTTTTATTTTTATTATTATTTTAATTACTTTTATTATTATTATATTTATTTATTTTATTATTATTATATTTTTTATTTTTTTGTTTATTTATTTTTTTATTATTATTATTTTATTTTTTATTTTTTATTTTTTATTTTTTATTTTTTATTTTTTATTTTTTTATTTTTTTATTTTATTTTTCTTATTTTATTTTTTATTGTATTTTTATTTTTTATTATTATTATTTTTATTTTTTATTATTATTATTATTTTATTTATTATTATTATTAATAATAAAAAAAATTATTATTATTTTTTTATTATTATTATTATTATTATTTATTTATTATTTATTATTATTATATTATTATCATTATTATTATTTAATTTATTATTATTATTATATTATTTATTATTTAATTTATTATTATTATATTTTATTATTTATTATTATTATTATTATTATTATTATTTTATTATTATTTATTTTATTATTATTATTATTATTATTATTATTATTATTATTATTATTATTATTATTATTATTATTATTATTATTATTATTATTATTATTATTATTATTATTATTATTATTATTATTATTAGAATGAGGAAGTAGAATGTTGTACCTTGTGAAATATGAGTTGCACATGAAGGGCACCATTTTTCGAAAAATGTTTTACTTAGGACAAAGTCAGTAAGTCGTTTTACTTAGGAATGACGTAAAATATTTTTCGGAAAACGTTTTCTCCATTTTCCGAAAAACAGCCAAACAACGGAAAACGAGTTATTTTTCGAAAAACATTTTTCGAAGGCTCAACCAAACAACGAAAAACGAGTTATTTTACGAAAATGAGTTATTTTACGGTTAAACAAACGGGGCCTCATAGTAATAGTAATAAGGGACTTTGTAATGCCTCTAAAATAGGCTTGGGATTTTATTACATTTATTACACTCTCTATCATTCTTAAAAATTATTCTCATTTTATTTTTATTATTCAATTGCATTAATTATAATTATTTTTAAGAACATAAATATTCACATACAATTATAGTTGTTGAACTATAAAAGTACTATCAATAATAATTATTAAAATTTAATAAATAATATTTTTTATTAAAAAATTATAAAAGTTCAATTAAGTTGATAATCAAAAATAGAGTGAGGCTATTTTTTTCAAAAATGGAGTATCATTTTTCTGATTTTTTTTTTTAAAATATTCCATTTTAAATCCATATTTACCTAAATGACTCAAGGGAAAATTTATGTACCAAAATGACCACATTTTGAGAAATCGGCATTGGTAGTACCGTTTTTGGCTTAAAGTCGGCACTACCAATGCCGATTTTGGTCAGTCAAAAGTCAGCCATTGGAGGAGGATTAATTGGGAGGATTAAATGGGAGGTTAAATTGCCTTAATTACGAAGGTTTTAATTTTAAGTAAAGTCGGCATTGATAATACCGACTTCATTTAGGGTTACAGTGAAGTCGGCATTACCAATGCCGTTTTCTGGAAAAGTGGGGTGAAGTCGGTATTGGTAGTGCCGACTTCTGCTTTAAAGAATCCCATGCGTGCAGATCCCCTTCCCTTCATCCCTTCATTCCCATCTTCTCTTCTCTTCTCTCATCTTCTCTCTATCTCTCAGCCATAGCCATTGACACCAACCAAGATCTCATCAAGCCAACCAAGAATAACATTCAAAATCCTAAAAACGTTATTCATACTCACGTTTTTAAAATATAAGGTTAGTATTTTGTTGATTTTTATTTCTATAATTTACGTTTTAATTATATTTATTTCTATAATTTGTGTTAATTTTTGTTGAGTTTCCTACATACATGTTATTTATTAAGATTTAATTAAACTTGATTTTTAATTTATTCGAATTTTGTTAGAAATTTAACGAAAATGTTAAGTTTATGTCAGAAACTTAAGCGTATTGTCAAAAATTTAACGAGTTTTTCGTTATTCGGTTAAATATTTAACGAGAATGGGCTTTTCTTGAATTATAGTTTAATAATTAACGGTTGTGTCTTTTTATCAAAAAAATGCCATCTTACGTTAAAAACTTAACTAAACCGTCGAGAAAATTGTCCTTTTCGAGTTAAATATTTAACGCCACGGCCTTTTTTTCACTTTGAATTTTAGTTTAATAGTTTTGTTGTTTGTTTCGGATGGACCAAACCCAAGCATTTGTTGATCCGGGGCCGCTAGACCCCTCCGTATTAAGATTACAAGATAAACACCGTTCAAATTTTATTTGGGCTAGACGGGGAAGTTGAGACTATTAGATTTAGGCGCGGTCAGGAACTTCCTACAAACTTGGATGTTAGGATACGAGCAAACTTTTAGAAGTAGGATTCTACGGTGTTTATAAGTTAGGTCATTTCAAATATGGTGGCATTTGATAGCGGCTTTAGTTGAGAGATGGCGTCCAGAGACGCACACATTCCATTGCCGGTTGGGAGATGACCATCACCCTTCGAGGATGTTGGCTTTTTATGTGGCCTTCCTATAGACGGGGAGCACGTGATTCATAGCCGAACCAATATGCATAGGTTGGAATGGTGCCAATTATGTGAGGAGTTACTTGGGATTCGACCACTTGAATCGAGACTTGAAGGGTGGTAGATTGTCTATTAAGTGGATTATAGACCAGCGACTCGGTGGGAGGATCTTCCTGCAAATGCGCATGCCGAATTGATTAATCGGTATACTCGGGCCTATATTTTGATATCCATAGGGTCATTATTGATGCGGGACACGAGTAATATCTTGGTGAAAGCGATGTACCTCCTGCGCTTAGGAACGTTGACGCGATTGGGAACTACGGTTGGGTTAGTGCTACGTTAGCGTTTTTATATCGGGAGTTGTGTGTGGCGACAAAGCCCGATGCGAAATGTTGTGGTGGATTCTTAACAATTGTGCGGGTATGTCAATTATATTTGCTTATATTATTCTATTGAAGAAAATATGTTTTGTATGTGACACTAAATATTTTTCTTTATGTTTTTTTAGCTTTGGGCTTGGGAACGGTTGTTGTGTCTACGACCCGTAAGGACACGTGGAGATGTCATTCTTCGGGATGCATTCTTGCCCGTATGGTTGCGGTGTATTTTAAAATAAATTCATTTTAAAATCACATAATATTTTATGTTCTTGATTTTGATTATTACACATTAATTTGTATGTGAAATTGCTCCATATGTAGGTGGCAAGGTCCCTTATCACATACGCATCTTACCGGCCACAACTTGCGTGGATATCGAGATCGCCTAGCGTATTTGAGCGAGGATCGGGTTGAGTGGCGGCCGTACTTTAGTGTCCGGGGTCCAAAGCATATTGCTTCCGGGGACGGCATATATGGAGAGCGAAGGTGCCCCTCATTTGCTTTGATAGGGTTGAGTGGCACCTTCTGATCGAGTAATGAGGCGGTTCGGGATGTTACGGGGTATCCACGACCCACATGACACGAGTGATTACTGCGTGGACTTGACCGACGAGGTCGAACGAGTTAATTGGCTCAATTTCCACATATCTTACATAGGAATGTGGAATCAACGGGCTAATTTGGTGGTGGATGGGCAATACGGTATCGAGGATGTAGATTTAGCACATCCCTATATGTTATGGTACTCTCGAATCACACGGTTATTGATCCGTAATCCAAATGATGTGGAGGCCGAGGGTACGGGGCGCATGCTAGTCGTTATGAGGGTTTGGTAAGTTAAATAGTACATATTTACTTTAGTTCATTTTTTTTACCATTTTATCTTATCGTTATTATTTATTCCTTCTTTATTATTTTCAATGATTCAAAACCTTCGGCGCGCGTACATATCCAACGAGAATGCCATACTTGAGGTTGAGGGATACGCCTTACGCTCACAACACCTATATGTTACTGTGGTGTCATCGGACAATCGTTATCGTCTATTAGGCAGTCGAGACATTGGATGCCCTCCAAACTCCCCACCACCGGTAGATCGTGTTGTAGGGGTGCCACGAGACGAAATCGGGTTCGTAGACGTGGTCAACATGTGCGGGCGATCCGTAGGTAATATGTTTATTTTTTTCGTGGATACATTAAATATTTAACGAGAAGGGTCTTTTTCTTGAATTATAATTTATCATGTGCAGGATGATCCAGAGGTACATTTTGAGGAGGCAGCGAATGAGGGGGCAATGGGGAGGAAGGGAATGAGGAGGAAGGGAATGAGGAGGAACAGAATGAGGAGGACGCGAGTGAGGAGGCAGCGAATGACGCTTTCTCCCAGGCAGGAAACTATGGATTCTCTGATACACAGATGGATTATACTCCAACTCCCCCTCCAAATTTAGGTTTTGCATCATATACTTCGGGGAGTGAGAGTGGAAGTCGAAGAAGAAGCGTTGACTATGCTCCATCATCATCTCGTCCACCTCTAGGGATGGGGTTCACATCGTATGGTTCTCAGAGTCAGAGTGGAAGGTGTAAGTACCCAAATCTGGCTCATGCCTTCCGGTTAATTTTCCCGGCAATTTCGGTAATTTTTCCGGTAATTCCCCGGATTTTCCTAAAGTTCCGGAACAATTCCGGAACTGTTCCAAGCCTTTTAAGGGCTGAAGGGAATGCTTGGTGATTAAGAAACACGTTTTTCTTAATCCCAAAACCCTTCTAGAAGGCTGCCACCTTGCACGTTTCTAGAAGAAGCCAGATCTGGCTACTTATGTCGTGCGACATAACCAGCTAGAGAAACCTTCTAGAAACCTGCCACCTTGCATGTTTCTAGAAGGAACTGCATGTGGCTACTTATGTCGTGCGACATAACCAGCCAGAGAGAGTTCTAGAACCATGCCACCTTGCATGTTTCTAGAAGGAAAACGGTTATGGCTTATCATGTCGTGCGACATAACAAGCCCATGCAGGCAGCCTATAAATAGAGGCCTTCACCTCTCATTTTGAACACACCTCCTCCACCCCTCAGTCCCCCTCTATAGGGAATACGCTCCAGAAGCCTCCTCTCTCCTCACATACCCCCCAAATCACCTCAATCCTATCAAACTAATCACACACACACTTCCCACACACACACACACTTCCTATACATCAAGAACTCGAGGTTCTCAAGGATCCAAGGCCTGAACTCAGTCTCCGGAGGAGGACGCTAAAAGGCTCCTATATCTAACTTGATATAGGAGTTGTGGATCTTCAAGGGTAACGAGTTTCTACCCCTTTTCCACTCTCTATTTTCCTTTGAATATGAAATCTATGTGTTACATGCATTGATAATGTAGTATTGATTAAAGTTGCATGCTTTAGCTTCATATTACCCAGATCCACATTTTATTTCATTACATTTCATATAAAATCTCTGTTTTGACTTGGTTTTGCATGAACACTCAAGATGAGTGTGGATCCCTCATATCCACACCCTCTTGAAGTGTTCATTATCAATAAACATGCTCTTTGAGATTTGTTTGTGAAGTAACTTGACCATTTTGGTGCCTTGTTACCTCTGCAAATCTCGGTTGTTTAGGCTCGCAAAATGGCTTATTATGTCACGCGACATAGGCGGCCTATGTCGCGCGACATACATAGCCGCTACTGAGACTCCTTATCTTTTCAAATTTGCAATACGATGTTTTCCTTTTCTAATGCACCAATCTGCATTTAAACTAAAACATTTGCATACGGAAGCGGCATCATTTGCATTAAAAGGATATCTTTTTCACCAAAATGACATCTTTGCTTTAATGGTGCATCCTTTGCACTCAAAAAACCCCTTTTCACATTAAAGATGCATCTTTTGCATTTAAAAACTCATTTTCATACTCAAAATGCATACTTTGCATTAAAAAATCATTCTTTGCCATTTTCATGCGTCATTTTGTGCATTAAATGCTATTTTCCAACATAAAAATACATTCTTTACATAAAAATCTTTTCTTTGCACAAAAAGGCATCCCTTGCAACCAAAAGACATTCTTTACACTCCAAAAATGCCATCTTTTCACTAAAGTATCATTTTTACATGCATTCCCCCATGTCCCCATTAGCAACCTTGGAACGGACCGGTGTAAAAGTTCTCATCTTTGCATCGTTCCTTCCATTAAAGGTTCCATATCTCTTTAGAAAGGGACACCTTGAACCCTATATCTCCGATTATCGCTTAAGAAAGAGTATGAAGCCTATATACGAGCTCTCGAATCCGTCTTAAAGCGTAGGATTGATGGGCTAAGGACATTCCTTCCTAAAGAACCTCATCTTTGACCACAAGGAGAGTCATTCTCTCGATCACGCAAGTCCCGAGGGTCCCGAGGTTAAAATGCGATGATCACAAGTCACAAGATGAGGACGGGATCATAATCCCAAATACATAAATTCCAAGGAATCCCGAGCGACAACCAACAAATGGTTTGTACGTCCGGAAGATAACTTGGGACATTTCCCCCTTTTACTCTCAAACACATGCACACAAAGAAAGCACGCAAGCAAGCACGATTAATGAAATCTTGGGAGACTTGCTCCGGCAAGGCACTTTGGGTGAACGCCAAACGTTCTTCCCAAGGGGTAACTTAACCTCCGAACCCAAGTAAAAACCTTTTTTTCAAAGTTTTGAGGTAATCAAAATGGCGTGGCGACTCCGTTTTTCAAATTAAATCGGATGTCTTCAAACTCGCGTGAATCCAAAAATTTGGGCACACATTCACAGTTTGGCGACTCCGCTGGGGAAACCCAAAGGAGAAAAGCTTTATTTTCAAAACAAAAATCGATACTTGGTATATAGGTGGACCCCACTTAACCTTCCTGTATCGCTCCCTAACCCGGGGCTTGGGATAACCGGTGGTTTAACAATCCCACGTACCAGTATCCCTTTTCGAAAATTTTTTGAAAAAATAAGAAAGCTTTTCCCTTTGAGCGGGTTAGACTCCCGTCGTCGATTTCATTAATCGTGCTTGCTTTCTTTACCATGCATTGCATCATTTGCATCTTGGAATCTTTGCATACTTTGAAAAGGGAAACAACCAGAAAAATAGCAGAAGGAGTGGAACCTGGAAAATTGATCCATGCAGTCGTACGGCTCAATCCTCGTTGGATTACGGCCGGGCGACCTCGGTGGCAATTCCACCGGGGAAAAATCATGGTTAATGCGGCGGTCCTAGCGGCTTGGGGCTATTCGGCTCCATGGCGGCCAGGGCTCCCGGAAAATTTACGTGCTTATGTGTTGCATTTTCCCGTCCCGAAAATCATTCCTTTAAAACACATTTATGAAAATCTCTGTTTTAACTCAAAAAGGAACATTTTTAGGAGACCGCACACTACGCGCACTTTGATATATCACTGTACACTTTTGCACACACGTCCTTCAAACCCGAGGGTGGTTCAGTGCGATCCACGGACGGCCTTACGATGCTCCCGGGCGCGCGGAATCATCCCGACCTCCCATGGCGGCCGGTGTCGACCAATGCACGATCAGGTGTCACACGTTTCAAAAAACCGTGACTTTTGGTTGGTTTTTGGTCTGAGTCCGTGTCATTATAGCCCGGTTGCATACCCACGTAAAGGTCAAGCCTTAGCTCATAAACGGAAGCCAAGATTTTCGCTGGCGAGAAGTGCCGCGAGAAATTCCAGACAAGGAAAAATCGGTGGGATCTTGACTCAGAGCATTGACTATTGACCTTGACCCGCACGGAATGCGTAAGAAGTCAAGACCGAGTCTTTGCCAAAAAATCAAAAGATCTTTCGCTCAAGCGAAGCTCTGCGCAAAATTCCGATAAGGAAAAAGCGGCAAGATCTTGGCCAGGCGTTGACTTCGATTCCGACTCACGCCTTGCGTATGCAACGAAGTTCAATGTGACAACTTGTGTCATCCGGCTTTTACCGCCCGACCCATGCCTATTATTCTCTCGGACATTACGAAAGTCAAAACGTCATTCGCTCAAGCGAAACTCACGCAAAACTCCGTCGAGGCGAGAGACGAGACTTTCCCGGTGTGCCTTGACTATAATCCGCATTGCCGTGCGTTGAAAGGTCACTATGACCCGCTAGACCCGATTAGGAAGCGTTCTTTACTCTCGGTTGGTGGGATCCGCGTGCCCTATAGGACCCTCGCCGGCATCCACCTGCAGGAGGTCGAAATACGAGGTGGAATACGAGGGGCTTATAGACGTAGTGACGGAACCCAGCGATCCGGGATCTAGAGTAGTTGTGAAAAAGAAGGGTAAACCCCTTTTCCAACCAAATAGAAATAAATAAAAGACATTGTTTTAAGTAAATTTGAACAATTAATGTAATCATAATTGCATTTTCCTATCTACGATATCCCTAATCGAGACCTCCTCGGTCCGATTTCCGATTTTCTATTCCGGCCTTTCATGGTCGAGCCCTAATGTCGAGACCTCCTCGGTCCGATTTCCGTTTTCCTATCTCGACCTTTCATGGTCAAATCCTAAATCAAGACCTCCTCGGTCCGATTTCCGATTTTCCTATCTAGACCTTTCATGGTCGAAATCCTGTCGAGACCTCCTCGGTCCGATTTCGAATTTCAATCTTGACCTTTCAAGGTCTCATCTTTTCCGATCAATTAGGATTAGGAGAAAATGTGTTACGAGCAAAACTTAAGCAAATAAGTGCATGTTACTTGAGCCTTGGCCTAAACGCTTACCTCGAGCCTAAACACTTACTCCCAGAGTCTAAACCTTGTCTACCCCAAGTCTAAACCTCTCCTATCCCTTTCCGCAGCGAAAAAGAAGGTGGGTGAGAACACTTGATTCGGCGGACTTGTTAGCGTCGGGAATTCTCAGAGCGAGGCCCGGTTCACCGAGAATCCTCGGCTTTGTCAGTCCGGAGTCCGGAGAGTCGGAATATGGCCGATTTGACGAAACGACAGCTTGATGGTTTTGGGTAACCGAGATTGACTAGGGAAGAAAAGTTAGCCTTAGCCTTAGGAAAAGCATGATCCGTAATGGTCCACTGTGATGGTAGACGGCAATGTCCATTGCTCATTGATAAACGCTCGCCGTCGTCATGGGGTTCGGACTGATAGTGGTTGAGTCGATGGTTCCTGGTTATGGTAGAAGATGAGACTCGAGGAAGCGGACCATCTCGGCTTCCCGGTCTATAACCAATGCCCTCCTCTATTCATTCATATGATCCACTTTTACCAAAGGACTACCCCTTGTCGAGTCCTTTCCAACATCCCGGCCATCGGGGCTCCCAGCGCCACTCGCCTCAGCTCCGAGATAAGAACCGGCTTTGCATATCCCAATATCCCAAACGTATCCCAATGCTCGCTGTACCTCCCGGTCACTTCCGATTCCAAGTTCATCCAATGGATCCTTTCTTTGGCGACTTGTGCAACAAGGTTCCTCCACCGATACTCATGGGCCTGACACATGCTTGGATCACTTTGCCTCGATGATAGGGGATTCGGGGAAGCTACTTGCGAGAAATGGAAAGCTCAAGCGTCACAGCGAGTCCAAGCCCAGCGAAAGTAGCTTAGACTAGGGAATGTCACCTATCCGCGCTTAAAAAAAAAAAAAAAAAAAAAAAAAAAAAAAAAGATCTCTCTGGATCGACCTTCGTAGGATTCTAGTACTTTTTCTTTTTCAATCAAGTCCTCACGGACATTGTAATTAATCTTTAATTTTCTATAAAAGAGTCTTCTTCACTTTTCTTGCTAAAGACTTAAGACATTATTTGCACACCTACATTATATTTAATGAAATGGTTTTTATTTTATATGATCACTTGCATTACTCGACAAATAATCTACTCGGGAGAATAAATTTGGAGCACTGGGTTACGATTAATCGGTGTGAAGAGGAAAGTCAACTAATGCCATCAAGCCATACACTTTCCTCTCACCCCACAAAGGAAGCCTTCTAATCCAAAAGCCATACACTTTCCCCAACCGTATCCACCCTTCAATCTTGACCGAGTCGACGGACGGCGGCAAACATCGAGCGACAAAAAAAGGCCCATAGCTTCGAAAAGATGTGACCCGTCAGTGTCGACAACAAGCCTAGGGGCTTGGCTTAGACTTCAAGGGTATCAAGAATGGAGCTTCAAGCGAGGGGCTCGCCTTGGTCCTCGGGTTGCTCTAGAAAAAAAAAAAAAAAAAGAAAAAGAAAAAAAATGTGTGTAGTGCAAAAAGAGTAATACCCGAAACTGAGGCTAGAAAATCCCGAAAAGGGCGGTCTAAGGCAAAAGCGAGGGGTTGCACATATATAAAAAAAAAAAAAAAAAAAGAAATCTTGTGGAGTGCAAAAAGAGTAATGCCCGGCTAAGTTTGAAAATCCCAAAAAAAAGGGCGGTGCAGGCAAGCCAAAGAAACAGGGGTTGCACATAAAAATAAAAAAGAAAAAAAGAAAATGAGGCCAAGGACCCGGCGTTACCAATCAAAAGCAGCGGACGGACGAGGGGCCAGACCAAAGCTCGAAAAAATGAAAGTTGTCGGCAACCGACAATGATGGGGGCGAGTCTAGAAGCAAAAGCGAAGGCATTTCATAAGCCTTTGAGGCATATGCGAAGTCCTTTACACCCCCGATGAAAGACGAATCGAAAGCTATTGAAGCGGCCGTCCAAGAATGACTTGGTCAAGGAATCATCCAGAGGCCCGTACCCCCTGCATCATCCGATCTTCTCATCCCTAGCCTTTTCACTCAAAGGAACCACTGGAAATCCCATTTCCCCAAAGCGAGCACGGTCAGGCCAAGGCCGAGGAACCACGGCGACACTAGAGCTCACTCCACAATGGGGGGAACGTAGGCAACCGGCATCATGGTCCCAGGTGCATAAGCATATTCAAATTCCGAAAACCGGTCTCAATCAAATTCAAATCCCCGAAAACCGGTCTCAATCAATGACCACTCACATACACCTGAGAAACCTTTCTTTCACACCCATTGACCGAAAGAATGACCTTGATCCATGGACTTTTGGTTGACTTTCTCCTCATGACTAATAAGAATGTTTTTTATATCGAGATTAGTGGTTGAATAACCCTTGAGACATCAATAAAGGGTTTTAAGCAATCTTGTGATCATTGTAAATGAAACAAGTTTTCGAGATGTCTTGACAAGTCTTCTCTTTTCTACATCTTAGAAAAAATAGTGCTAAACAGCTGATTTTTTACGTCCAATGGGGAGCTTCCATACACTTTTACTGCGACCACTTTCTACGCTTCCTTACTCTCTCAAAGAGTCAAGGACCCCAAAAGGCAGAGTTTTGTGCCTACATTCGAATAAGGCCATCGAAAATAACACAAAATCGGGATTATTCCCACCTTTTTGAAAAATATGCACCCTGCATGTACATATGTCTCTTCCTAAAATTCTTCCTCTTTGTCTGCGTCTCCTTAAAGGTTGGTGATTTGGTTGACTAAAAATAGAAATAAAAAAAAAAAAAGAAGAAAGGATAGGTTTTTCCTCTCCTCTGCTACTGGTCGCATTAGGGTGCCTCGAAACTCTTCCCGATGCGGGGCTTTGCCAAGTTCATTTCCTTTAAAGGCTTGGGGCTTCTTTAGCCATGTTTAGGAGTTCATATCGGGTTCTTCACTTTAGGTCCCTTAGATGGATTCGAGTCTTAGTCGAGATCAACTTGAATCACGTTCGCAATACCAGGCTCGAGATTGGGATTTTGTTGGAAGTCACCGGGCCCAGTTGGGAGAAGGCCGCGCCAAGTCACTTTGCCTACTCGGTTCATTCAATCGGGGCTTTGCGAAATGAAAGGATCTTTCCTTGCTTTAGTAAGATATTGGAGGCTTTGCGAAAGTTTTTCCTCGGGCCAAGGGGCTCCGATAAGTCACATCCATCCACTAGAGAAAGAGAGGTTTGGTCACTTGAACACTCTTGCTTTGGTTATAAAAGCCACAATCGGCATCGGCTCTCAAGGCGCGAGGAGTTTAAGAAAAGGACCTTAATCAAGACCAGAGGTTTAAACCCGGAGTCTCGGCCAAAGGAGGAATTCTAGTCCACGTTGGCAAGCATCTCGATAAATGAGCGGTTCGGTCACGCCCCAGAGAATACGATCCGCTTGCTTGAAACCCGTCTTTAACAGATTTCCAAATACATTCCCCTATGTGCATCCGGCCCGATTCCCTACCATGTTTCCAAGAGAAAAATCATCCACTTTTTTAGGCTCAAGTAACGTGCCAATTGCTAATGATAACGTTTTCTCCCAGCGCCTTCGTTACTTCCGTTATAACGAGGTAACTCTAGGCGACCGGTTTCCTAATTGTCAAAACGTCGAAAATCCTAGACATCGTTCTCTAAGCTGTCATAGATGAAGTTTGAACTACGATCGAAGGCTTGATTCCTCAGGGATACGTAGGTAGCCTTTCATAAAGAGTTCGACCATCCCGAACCCCACGTTGGTCACCTTTTTTTTCTTTCTCCGGCTCTCGATAGTCGCGTAAGCCTTTCCCCATGAGAAGTCCAATTTCTGACCATATTGGTCACCTCTTTTGATTTGGCACTTTCCTATGAAGGATTGGTTGTTTGACACTCCTAGGTCACCCAGTTTCCATCCTTATAGGGAAGAGGACTAATATCTGCTTTGCCATTGTCCGAAGGAGGCCGAGGTAGGTGACCTCTTTTGGTCACACAATTCCAACCCGTGTCGGCAATTCAGTCGAGAGGCCAAAGGGAATGAAAAATTCGGTTCGAGGCTACTTCATGTCACGCGACAAACCTAGCCGGATTGGCTTCTGTATGTCGTGCGACATAATAAGCCACATCGGACACTCCCGAGCATCGGACAATCTGCGGCTTCTGGAAATTTCTCCCGGGGCAATCCCTAGACTTGTCGATGGCTGTAAATACCACCCATCCAGCCTCTCGAATGCATAAGGAAGAGTTCATTTACCCCATATACACTCATAAGGTACATTCATTTACAAGCTAAAAATTCATCCAAGTCATCCATTCAAACCATTTGTACATACAAAGTAGATCAAGTCCAAAAGTTGTGCATAAAAAAAATAATAACATGGGTTTTCCCCCCGAAGGGAGTACTGAAGTAACCAAGAAAGCCACTTCGAAATGTCTACAGGGAAAAAGGGGCTACTACGAGATCATCTCCCATCCCCATCACCCCTCCCCTCATCTCCATCCTCGTCGTCATCCTCGGCCTCCTCACGGCTCGCCATCGTCGGGGATCGTCAGGAAGGTGCCTCGCCAAGCTATGGTCCCCAGTGCGATAGTAGTCGTCGAAGCTCCGTGATGACCGACAGAGTCAAGCTGCGTAATACGTCTGGCCAGCACGTCTCGGCTCCACGCATCCTCATCCTCAATCCCTCATCAATCATCGTCAATCTCAATGGAGTACCGTAAAGAGGCACATTGTGCGATCTTTGTCCCAGGCGTCGGTCCTCTAGTGCTCCCGGCGGGTGCCCACGTCATCGGGCGAGGCTAACTTCTTCCGCTTCTCGGTTGGCCGAGGTGGAGAGATATCCAAATCGAACCACAGCCCGGCCGGCGCTTGATTCTTCCGAGAAACTCATGCCTTTACGGAGCTTGCCCAATCATGCCCACGAGCGCCGGTATATGCCACCTGGTCAAATGTCTACGTAAGCTGAGCTTGAACACATGTTTACAAGCGGAGACATAAAAAGCGTCGAGAATGCAGTTCTTGATAACAAAAAGAGTCATGCAAGCAATCCAGGCGTAAGGAACGGTACTTACGGATCTAGAAGGGCTCGCGGGAGCACCGGATGAGGATGAGTACAGGACTACTCTATCAATGTGAGCTCGCCTTTCATGCGGCCGCCACCACGACTCAATCCCGATGAAAGTCGGGAGAAAGGAGGTCTAGCTATGTAGCCGGATCCGAAGGCCGCGGCCCACTGAGCGCACATAACCTGACCACAGATGCAGTGGGGGGAATGAGGGATGTCTAGCCACATACAAAGGAAATATAGTCCCCCTCCCGTGTGTAGAGATGTCTTTGCCATGCCTACAATCGAGCATCTACATTCGCTGGCGGCGAGAGCAACCACATCCTTAGATGGAGGATCATCGGGGGGATCCGAGAGCGTGCCCTATTCGGCCCACTGTCTTTGTCTATCACAGCCTCTGCCTCACCGTCTAGATACAAGGCGTCTCAGGACAAGCCCACCGGTGGCTTGCAGGCACTCTGTGAAGTGCGCGGCGTTGATCCCCTAAATCTAAAAGCGCCCATAACGGCACGATCCGGGGGAGACAAAGGGCTCGGCCTACATAGGAATCCTCGGGCGTATCGGCGTGTGCATGATACGAGGCGCGTGATCTGCACCTCCCGAACCCTCCGGCGTCTGCAGTGCGATTTGCCTGCTGGCATCCTTCCGAGTCCCACCAGACGAAAGAGCGGGAAAAAGTGGTGGCGAGGAAACTCATCTTTGATGCGCCACTCCATGACGTACAAAGTACTCGTATGCCCCGAGCACGAAAAGGAGGAAGAAAAGTCAAAACGAGGGAAAGCAAGGGATATAATGAAATGCGCAAAGAAAGAGAGATCCAAGGTAAGAGAGGAATACCTCAGAAAGCCGGATGAAGCGGGTGAAGTACTTCGCCTTCCCTCGGCCGACGTCATCTAGGGCCAAATACATCTCGGCTAAACCTGCCTCCCCCGGGATAGATTCCCGACGCGGTATCCCGTACTCCAGAAAGCTCCAGCCATGACGAAACCAAGGCGAGTAGAGGCAGCTGTTAATGAACGGCTATGTCGGAAAAAGCCCACACCCACGTAAGAAAGCCACTAGCCAATCTCTCGGCTCTCGGCCGGGGCTCTCAAGCGGGGATCCAATCTACCACAATGTAGTCTGCTCTGCCCCTTCGATCAAGCCATTTAGCAGCTCGCCTAACTTCATATCCGTTCCGCTTCTTATTGTGTGGGAACGAGAGCCAAGTAAGCCCATGCAAAATCACGGCATCGGCAATCGTACGGGGCTCGGCTCCTGTGCGGGCTCCTCACTCTAGGTAAGAAGCGGCTCATCCGGTGAAGAGCGATCCTGTCAATGATCGCAAAATCTAGCGGAGTGATCGTCGTCTCACCCGAGAAGTGAAACGAATGTGTGGTCTCCCACGCAATGCTCTCTGAAGGCCCTCACCAAGTCTACACTCCTGCGAGTGTACTCCAGATGGCCCTACGCCATCTGCGAAAAAATCGTCCTAGCCCGGACTTGAGCATAAATCATTGCCCTTAGGCGAATGTATACGGTCACAGCTGCAGGCAAGCTTCTGCCATAGCACAGCCAATCGCCTCGGAGAGCCGGGTGCGTAATTTACGCAAGAAAACATGGCACAAGTATCAATATTTCGTGCTATTTCTTGAAATCATCTCAAGCAAAAAGTAGGTCAAAATGGATCAATGTATGGCATGCATTTACGCATTACATTTCCTAGATTCATTCATGTTCGCGAGCCAATCCATATGAAGTTCAAATGCGATCGAAGAAAAACTCGGTTCAAATCAATTTCGCACAAATTGAAAAATTTTCAAGAAACCCTAGGTTTCTTACCTCTTCCTTCTTCGTGACATCGAAGTATGCTCATCGAGCTGTGGGTAGAAATCTCCTCTTGGTGCTTAGGAAGAAACGGCCGTTGATTCCTTTGCGCCCCCTTTCGTCGAGTAGCTAAGTTGGCATGTTGAGAAGCCCTCTTGGTCGGATAGAGCCTAGGAGGCATTCTTCAATTGAATCGGACTAAGAAGTGTTGGATTTCTCTCGATTTCCTTCGAATCCCCCTCTCGATGTTCGCCCTCTCTCTTCTCAGCTGTCGCCTCCCTCTCAATTTCAAGCCTAATTAGATTTCAAATGGCGTGTGCGTATTTTTAATAAATACGTCCACGGGGCTGTTATGTCGTGCGACATACTAAGCCACTGTGGCTGATTTTACCATTGCCCAGAAGGCTCCATTTTACAATTTTGTCCCAGTAGGCTTCTTTTACCCTTTTATTGCCCTGGCATTTTCAATCACTTTCAATTCGGTTTTCCCTCACAGTGCCCCGAGGCCTATTTTACAAATTTACCTCGTGATTCGGTTTATTTGCCCTTGGCATTTTCAATTTTATTTTTCAAATAATCGGGATACATCCCGAGTTTTCTTTACAAAAAATTATTCGGGTGCGTCCCACTTTTCTTTACAAAAACTATTGATTCCTTCCAACTTCTCTACAAAATCCAACCTTTTCGCAATCTCGTTATTAAGATTTATAACGGGATAACGTTAGGTGACGACCTCAGGTAATTGTCAAAATTAGGTGACGGCCTCCGGTAATTGTCAAAATTAGGTGACGACCTCCGGTAATTGTCAAATTAGGTGACGGCCTCCGGTAATTGTCAAAATTAGGTGACGGCCTCCGGTAATTGTCAAAACTAGGTGACAACCTCCGAATTGTCGAGAACTTCCCCAGAGCTTGTGCTACACTCTGTCATGAATAGTGACGTATGCCCAAGTCATTCCAACTTGTGCTACCTCTATCCGCGAATAGTGGTGTATGCCCAAGTCATTCCAACTTGTGCTACCACTATCCGCGAATAGTGACGTATGCCCCAGTCGATTCCAACTTGTCTTACACTATCGCGAATAGTGACGTATGCCCCAGTCATTCCAACTTGTGCTACCACTATCCGCGAATAGTGACGTATGCCCAAGTCATTCCAACTTGTGCTACCACTATCCGCGAATAGTGATGTATGCCCAAGTCATTCCAACTTGTGCTACCGTATCCGCGAATAGTGACGTATGCCCAGTCATTCCAACTTGTGCTACCCGGCTATCATGAATAGTGGCGTATGCCCAAGTCATTCCAACTTGTGCTACCCTTTGTCCGCGAATAGTGACGTATGCCCAAGTCATTCCAACTTGTGCTACCCTTTGTCCGCGAATAGTGACGTATGCTCAAGTCATTCCAACTTGTGCTACATTTATCCGCGAATAGTGACGTATGCCCCAGTCATTCCAACTTGTGCTACCACTATCAGCGAATAGTGGCGTTATGCCCGAGTCATTCCAACTTGTGCTACCACTTTATCCGCGAATAGTGACGTATGCCCAAGTCATTCCAACTTGTGCTACCACTTATCCGCGAATAGTGACGTATGCCCAAGTCATTCCAACTTGTGCTACCACTATCGCGAATAGTGACGTATGCCCAGTCATTCCAACTTGTGCTACCTCTATCAAAGCGAATAGTGACGTATGCCCCAAGTCATTCCAACTTGTGCTACCTCACATCCGCGAATAGTGACGTATGCCCAAGTCATTTCAACTTGTGCTACCTCTATGCGAATAGTGACGTACGCTCAAGTTTCCCAGCAAGTTACCTCTATCTCAGTCATAAAGAGATAGCGCCATAAGCTCTAGCTTCTTCGAGGTGACATCCTCCATTAATTGTCAAAATTTCAAGGATCCTCGACATCGTTCTTAACCTATCTAGTGATGCTCGAACTACGATTATGGCTTGATTCCTCAGGGATACGTAGGTAGCCTTTCATAAGGTCCGGCCACTCGACCACATTGGTCGCCCAAATCCATCTCGGCATTCGCCGAGATTGGATCCTTTTCTATCGGACAACCCGCTCGCCAGAGTGAGCGTTGCCGAGGGCTTGTAAGTACCCCAATCTGGCTCATGCCTTCAGGTTAATTTTCGAAGCAATTTCGGTAATTTTCGGTAATTCCCGGATTTTCCTAAAGTTCGGAACAATTCGGAGGCTGTTCCAAACAACTTTTAAGAATTTGAAGGGAATGCTTGGTGATTAAGAAACACATTTTTCTTAATCCCAAACCCTTCTAGAAAGTTTGCCGCCTTGCACGTTTCTAGAAGAAGCCGGATACGGCTACTTATGTCGTGCGACATAACCGACGAGAGAAACCTTCTAGAAACTGCCACCTTGCATGTTTCTAGAAGGAAGCTGCATGTGGCTACTTATGTCGTGCGACATAACCGGCCCGAGAGAGAGTTCTAGAACCATGCCACCTTGCATGTTTCTAGAAGGAAAACGGTTATGGCTTATCGTAATGTCGTGCGACATAACAAGCCCGGGCGGCTATAAATAGAGGCCTTCACCTCTCATTTTGAACACGCCTCCTCCACCCTCGGTCCCCCTCTATGGGAATACGCTCCGAAGCCTCCTCTCTCCTCACATACCCCCAAATCACCTCAATCCTATCAAACTAATCACACGCACACTTCTTTTTACACACACACTTCTGTAGCCATCAAGAACTCGAGGTTCTCCCGGGATCAGGCACGAACTCGGTCTCGGAGGAGGACGCTAAAAGGCTCACTATATCTAACTTGATATAGGAGTTGTGGATCTTGAGGGTAATGAGTTTCTACCCCTTTTCCACTCTCTATTTTCCTTTGAATATGAAATCTATGTGTTACATGCATTGATAATGTAGTATTCGATTAAAGTTGCATGCTTTAGCTTCATATTACCCAGGATCCACATTTTATTTCATTACATTTCATATAAAATCTCTGTTTTGACTTGGTTTTGCATGAACACTCAAGATGAGTGTGGATCCCTCATATCCACACCCTCTTGAAGTGTTCATTATCAATAAACATGCTCTCGAGATTTGTTTGTGAAGTAACTTGACCATTTTGGTGCCTTGTTACCTCTTTGCAAATCTCGGTTGTTTGAGGCTTACGCAAAATGGCTTATTATGTCACGCGACATAGGCGGCCTATATCGCGCGACATACATAGCCGGTTGCGAGACTCCTTATCTTTTCAGGTTCTTGAATCGATGTTTTCCTTTTCTAATGCACCAATACGCATTTAAACTAAAACATTTGCATACGGAAGCGACATCATTTGCATTAAAAGGATATCTTTTTCACCAAAATGACATCTTTGCTTTAATGGTGCATCCTTTGCACTAAAAAAACCCCTTTTCACATTAAAGATGCATCTTTTGCATTTAAAAACTCATTTCATACTCAAAATGCATACTTTGCATTAAAAATCATTCTTTGCCATTTTCATGCATCATTTGTGCATTAAATGCTATTTTCCAACATAAAAATACATTCTTTACATAAAAATCTTTTCTTTGCACAAAAAGGCATCCTTGCAAACCAAAAGACATTCTTTACACTTCAAAAATGCCATCTTTTCACTAAAGTATCATTTTTACATGCATTCTCCCCATGTCCCCGGTGATGTTAGCAGCCTTGGAATAGGACCGCTGTGTAAAGAGTTTGCCTGCATCTTTGCATCGTTCCTTCCATTAAAGGTTCCCATATCTCTTTAGAAAGGGACACCTTGAACTCCTTATATCTCCGATTATCGCTATAAGGGGAAAAAGAGTATGAAGCCTCTATCACGAGCTCGGCTTAGTCTTAAAGGCGTAGGATTGATGGGCTAAGGACATTCCTTCCTAAAGAACCTCATCTTTGACCACAAGGAGAGTCATTCTCTCGATCACGCAAGTCCCGAGGGTCCCGGCAGTTAGTAAATACGATGATCAATAAAGTCACAAGATAGAGGACGGGATCATAATCCCAAATACATAAATTCGAAGGAATCCGGCGGCAACCAACATATGGAAATGGTTTCAGTACGTGGGAAGATAACTTCAGGACATTTCCCCCTTTTACTCTGAAACACATGCACACACTGAAAAGCACGCAAGCAAGCACGATTAATGAAATCTTGGGAGACTTGCTCCGGCCAAGGCACTTTGGGTGAGAGCATGGCCACAACGTTCTTCCCGAGGGTAGCGCAACCTCGAACCCCAGTAAAAACCTTTTTTTCAAAGTTTTGAGGTAATCAAAATGGCGTGGCGACTCCGTTTTTCAAATTAAATCGGATGTCTTCAAACTGGCCAAGTGAATCCAAAATTTGGGCACACATTCACAAACGTGAATGTGTGTGCCCCAAATTTTGTGTATTGAATTCATTCGCGAGGTTTGAAGAGACATCCGTGTGGCAGTATTTGAAAACGCGAGTCGCCACGCCATTTTGATTACAGCGCCATTTTATTCAAAACTTTGAAAAAAGGATTTTTACGGGTTCGGAGGTTAAGTTACCCCTTGGGAAGAACGTTTTCGCGTTCACCCAAAGTGTTTCAGAGCAAGTCTCCCAAGATTTCATCAATCGTGTTTGCTTGCGTTGCTTTGTGTGCATGTGTTTGAGAGTAAAGGGGGAATGTCCCAAGATTATCTTCCGGACGTACAAACCATCTGTCAGTTGTCGCCAGATTTCTCGGAATTTATGTATTGGATTATGATCCCGTCCTCATCTTATGACTTATGATCATCGCATTTTAAACCTCGGGACCCTCGGGACCCTTGCGTGATCGAGAGAATGACTCTCTTTGGTCAAAGATGAGGTTCCTTTAGGAAGTGAATGTCACTTAGCCCATCAATCACGCTTACTTACGGTCGAGCTCGTATAGAGGCTATCATACTCATTCTTAAGCGATAAGACCGGAGATATAGGGTTCAAGGTTATCCTTTTCCTAAAGAAATCATGAACCTTTAATGGAAGGAACGATGCAAAGATGAGAACTTTTACACCGGTCCGTTCCAAGGTTGGGGGAAAGTGGGAATGCGTGATTTAAAAAATGACTCTTTAACTGTCGAAAGATGACATTTTTGGTTTTAGCAAATGATGCTTTTTGATTTAAAGGAATGATCTTTATGCAAGTGATGCGTGAAAGATAGGATTTTTATGCAAATGATGCATTAGAAAAGGTTTTTGAATGCAAAGGATGCATTTTTATTGGAAAAGATTTGATCTTTATATGCAAATGATGCATAAAGATAACATTTTTATTGGAAAATAGGGATTTTAGGTGCAAAGGATTGCACCTTTATGAAAAAGACTACATTTTTATGACAAATGAGGGTCTTAATGCATCGCAAAGGGGAAGGGGGTGATAAAGAGATGATCTTTATGAATAAAATGCCAAGTCCCAAGCAAGATATATGAATGCACGATGAGCAAGTATATTAATTTAAAATGCAAAGGTTAGGGCGTGCGAGGTTACCAATCGTTTCCTTTGCTTCTTCGGACGCGAGCTAGGAGGGAGAGGTTCATCTTGGGTCTTCAAGGAGGAGGGAGATGGGCTTCTTGAGCTTCTTCTTCGCCTTCTTGAGCCTTGAGAAGATTTGTTCTTCACGTCTTGATTATATTGCTATGAAGTGTGTGTGTTTTTGTTGTTGTTGATTGTGTGTCTTGAAATGGGTAGAGGAGGGCTCTATTTATAGAGCGATGCCGATAAGGCTAATGAAGCAGTGCATAAGGGCCTGCGGTTCTTTGTTCGAGCAAATGAGGCGCGTGCGGTCTTATCCATTGTGACTCAACATTCTAGAACCATGCAAGGTGGCATTATTCTAGAATCTTCTCACAATTAAGAAAAACGTGTTTTCTTAATTAGGAAGGCCTTCCTTCAGCCCTAATTTTAATTTGGGGCTGCTCTAGGACATTTCAGGAACACTAGGAAGGTCCAGAGGAATTACTCGGAAATCTTACCGAAATTGTCGGGAAAATTATCCGGAAGGCATGAGGCAGTTGGGTACTTACAGTAAGCCCTCGAAGCAACGCTCACTCTGCAAGGCGAGGTGGGGTTGTTGATAGAAAAGGATCCGATGCCGGCGAATCTTGCCGAGACGGATTGGGTGACCAAGGTGGTCGAGTGGGTTTGAACCTTTTGGAAGGCTACCTACGTATCCGGAGGAATGCCAAGCCGGTAGTAGTTCGGAATTAGGATCCTCACTGGGAAGGAAGAAGAGAAAGCGAGGGTCTCTTCTTTGCAGGAAAAAAGAAGAAGAAAATGACCAAGGAGGTCAAGCAATTGATCCCATCTTTGGGGGATATGCTAGGAGTGACCCGGGTGGTCTGGATATCTCGAAGCCTTCTATTGAGGGGCGCTTTATCAGCGAGGAGTGACAAAAGAAACGGGGTGACCAAAGTGGTCGAATGGCATGGACCTTTTATAAAGGCTACCTACGCGTATCTATAGGAGGAATCAAGCCTTGATCGTAGATTCCAAAAGCATCACTTCAGATAGTTAGGAACGATGTCTAGGATCCTTGAGATTTTGACAATCTCGGAGGCCGGTCACACGATGAAGCTAGAGCTTATGGCGCTATCTCTACTTATGACGGAGATAGAGGTAACTTAAGTTGGGAAACTTGAGGCGTACGTCACTATTCGCGGATAGAGGTAGCACAAGTTGGAATGACTTGGGCATACGTCACTATTCGCTTTGATAGAGGTAGCACAAGCTTCGGAATGACTTGGAGCATACGTCACTATTCATGCGGATAGTGGTAGCACAAGTTAGGAATGACTTGGGCATACGTCACTATTCGCGGATAAGTGGTAGCACAAGTTGGAATGACTTAGGCATACATCACTATGTCGCGGATAGTGGTAGCCTGACAAGTTGGAATGACTTGGGCGCTGTACGTCACTATTCGCTTGGATAGTGGTAGCACAAGTTGGAATGACATGGGCATACGTCACTATTCGCGGATAGTGGTAGCACAAGTTGGAATGACTTGGGCATACGTCACTTTATTCGCGGATAGTGGTAGCTGCTTAGGTTGGAATGACTTGGGCATACGCTCAGCTATTCGACGGATAGTGGTAGCACAAGTTGGAATGACTCGGGGGCAAATACGTCACTATTCGCGTGATAGTGGTAGCACAAGTTAGGAACGGCTTGGGCATTACCGTCACTATTCGCGGATAGTGGCTAGCACAAGTTAGGAATGACTTGGGCATACGTCGCTATTCGCGGATAGTGGTAGCACCAAATGTGGAAATGACTCGGGGCATACGTCACATTTTTATTCGCGGATAGTGGGTGAAGCACGAAGTCGGGAATGACTTGGGCAGTACGTCACTTCATTCGCGGATAGTGGGTAGCACAAGTTGGAAATGCCAACTTGGGCATACGTCACTATTCGCGGATAGTGGTAGCACAAGATTGGAATGACTCTCGGGCATACGTCTACATATTCGCGGATAGTGGTAGCCTGAGGATTGCCGGAATGACTTGGGCATACGTCACTTATTCGCGGATAGTTGGTAGCACAAGTTGGAATGATCAGGGCATACTGGTCACTTTATTCGCGGATAAAGTGGTAGCACAAGTTGGAATGACTTGGGCATACGTCACTATTCGCGGATAGTGGTAAGACAAGTTGGAATGACTTGGGCATACGTCACCATTCGCGGATAGTGGTAGCACGAAAGTTGGAATCACTTAGACATACGTCACATTTATTCGCGTGATAGTGGTAGCACAAGTTGGAATGACTGGGCATACGTGTGACTATTCGCGGATAAGTTATAGGGTAGCACAAGTTGGAATGACTTGGGCATACGTCACTATTCGCGGATAGTGGTAGCACAAGTTGAATGATCTTGGGCATACGTC